>JADDOH010003094.1:0-135708 GCA_016648135.1 Agrypnia vestita
TACGAATCAGTGTAATGAAGGGTAGAAAACTTTTATGTTATTTATTTTACCGACATGTTTCTTTTTCAATTTATTTATTCACAATTTGTTGGTAAGTATATGAAATCCGGTTATTTATTCATAATTTATTTATTTATCATTACTCTATATTTTCTTATATTTTTGTAGCTGTGAGACATTCACCGTTATCTTAAAAAGAAGAAATAGAGCATTTTGAAATATCAACACCAAAACTGCCGATATCAGTGACAGACGCAAATTTATGATAAGCTTCTGTCGGTACAAACGATTCGCTATTCTACAACATTTGATTTTTTATCTGGACATCAGTACTGATACTAACATCGGTGCCATAAATAAGGGTGACAATTTCCCGTGGTTTGTTAAGGTTGATACTGCTCATCTTCACTGCGTCACTGTTCAGTTCATTAAAGAACTACATCGCATTGTAGATTACTGCGCGAGTTTGGGCCTTAATATCGTCATTCAACTTGATCAATTAACGTTATTAAACAGTGCCTCCATCTTACCTCGACCAAAGTTCAAAAGTAACTGATTATTCACCAAATAACAAAGGTCCTAATGATAATCAGAGTACTCAAAATATATCTACGCAAAGTGACTCATCGACCGTGCATACACAGGTTGAAAATTATCAACATTGCGTTTGCAGCGTTGCGCATCCCTACTGATATTATGATTTATGGTCTTCAGTTTGTACGGGCCCGACTATAGTTGTATGGACAAAAGTGATACAAATGGGTAACGACAATTCGGAAGCAATGCTGTCCGATATTCTAGTTGAATTATACACAAAAATTGAAACATATTAAAAATCTATTATTAGCTTGCAACACGTAGATAAAGGGTGTGTCAGCTTAAACCGATTTAAAATTGTCGCCATTTCTCTAGCGTTACTCTTTGAATGTTGATACTTGATAGACTATCATGTAGACAGTCTGCCATTAAAAATGAAGTGTAATACGGTTCAGCAACGATTACTACTAGCATTTTTGTGGAAAAAGAATTAAGAAAGCATGAAATTTTCCAAACTATTTAATTTGACAATCCAGTGTTAGATAAGAAAATTGGAAGAATGAGTATGTGTGATATAAATATACATCCAGAAACAAGGCCGAACGATAATTAAAGATCAAGAAAAAAGACTTTTTAATTAACATATTATTATCGTATAAGCTTACTTTATGATTACGAATGACACATTTACCCGGATGTAAGTGCGTAATACGTAAATATAAATATGTTGTAAAAATTCATTAACGGAATGAAAAAAAGTAATTTTCTTAAATAAGACTTTTCTAAATAAGTCCTATTTTGTAAGGGTTACACTGTTATAGGGCAAGGTAAATAATTTTTGAGCACCGCAATGAAAATGTTAAGATGAAAAGCAATCGTGTTTGATATATTATAATATTAACATGTTAACAAGAACGTTCATTCCAAAAAATGAAGTTACCGGAAAATAGGTTAAACCTTAACAGTGGTTGTAGAGCACACGTTCGAGTAGTTTATTTAAGCTTTAAAATTGGTGTATCAAGCAGCCGCAATATTTATTTGATTGTTTTCTTTTCTGTAATATTTAAACCTCCCTTCTATAATGCTGGTGGATTCGGACTATTCATGCCTGCTGCGGACTTCTCTTCGCTTATATATCTCTTTATCCAACCTTTCATCGGTCGTTTACTACTTAATGACCAAATTATTTCAGGTTCCTTTTTATGTCTACACATTCTCATACCGGTGGATTTGGGGAAATTTTTGGAAAAACGTTCGGGATAGTTAAGCGAGTTCAGCATTTTTTCCTAAAATTCCCTAGAAGCTAGAAATTTTTAGCCATTTAATGTGTGGATAAGAATATTACTTCACTACTAATGTGCATTTTCATGATTATTAACATATTTTTTATGTTATAAGCGTATTATAAACATAATTTTTATACTAATATCATTACAATAGCAATCATTGACAAGTATTACGATAAATTATAAAACTTGATTAATCACATAGAACTGAGAATTCTGATAAATTTTACAAACAAAATGCATTTATTTACAAATATTTATTTACTTTTATCGGGTGGAGATTTTTTTAATTTTTAATTTTTTTTTTATCTAGTGGAAATGTTAAATTTTTATTTAGTGGAATTTTCTCCCTCACGAACGGAACACTCGGAACTTCATATTTTTTTAAAGATAAACAAGCTTGTAAAGCAAGAACTTTAACAACTAACATTTTTAAGTACCGCATACCTACACCTAAAAAACAGATCTGAATACCGACAGAAATTCCGTGCCGTATGGTATTCGCGGGTTTCATAATAAATTTTGAAAAAAAGGTTAATTTAAGTAATAAAAGTTTTATTGCAGAAATAAAACATATTATTTTTTTTGTTATTTTTCGTTTATACATATTTAAATATGCAAACCATCCCCATTATTATTTTACAATAATATTTTATAATTCTCGTAGAAACGAAATCATATATTGTCAGAAATGTAATATAACTTTATAACATTACCGAACTAATAAAATTTTAAATAGGTACATCATTTAATAAGGGTCTTTTAGCCTCGAGCTTTAAAGAAGAATACAATATAAACAATAAACGCGATTTCAGAAAAAAAATTTGCAATTTTACTTATGAATTTATATGTTTTATAATAATTATATTTCCTTATTCATATTTTGCTTATTTTAATAAATACCTATAAAAATAAATTTCCTCCATCGGTATTTTGTGAATAACCAAATTAAATCAAATAAATAGAAGAAGCAATACAAGTTTAATTACAATAATTGCAGTGTGAACAATATGTCGATGCAGTGTGGATTTTTGACAGGAGATAATTAAAATAAATAACATACGTAAATAGAATGTCGATAAAAAACAGCATTAAATATACCAATGTTCATGACTATTTTCAAATAATGAAAACCATTTGAAGTAGGTACCTACCACAACAATAGTGTTTAGATTATTATCATTGAACGTTAAACGTTTCGTTTTTGGTATATTTTGATTTAATTTAATGTTAGGACCAATTTTGCTGCGGAACGGTGAATTATTTTAAATATGGTATATATAGTTTAATGAGAATATTTTTTAAATCATTGTTAGGGTAACATCAGCGTAAAAAAAATATAAAATATTATTTGTTCTATTAATTAATAATTTGCCAGAAGGCGATATCTTTGTATGATTTTCAAAGGAAGGTGATTGGTGAGTTGTTTAGTAGCAATACAAAAGCTCAAAGAATTAACATGTCATTGTATCGGTACCTACGATTCTTACTCACATAAAATGTGAAGAAATGGGAAGTTATGCTCAATCAAAAATTGGGAGAATCCGACTAAGAATCACCCAGAGATTTAACAATCTTATTATATAAATATCTTTGATAGCATTTTTCTGAATGTTTATATTCCATATGTAATAATATGAATATAAAGGTCTACCTCCTGATTTATTTTTGTTTATTTTTGATTATGTATTATTGATGGTTTTGGCGTCGGTCTAGAGAATCAATAGAATGATAGATTAATAAAAATATTTAATTATATTTACTATGTTCTCTCTACTTGATTTTTTTAAAATTATTTTATTTTTTCACCACTAGTTTCGAGAGAATCAGAATCTCTCGACACTTGTAGTAAAAAATAAAATAATTTAAAAAAATCAGGAAAAGATAACTTGGTAAATATAAATAAATATTTTTAGTAAACTATTTTTGATTGTTTGAATATTTGATATTAGGATATTTTGATTGTTTTTTTCCAGAATACACTGGAAAAATAATATTTTATAAAAATTATTAGTATCAATAGTGGGTACTAATTAGTTCGACAACTATTTAACGTTTTACATAAATTATACGTGTTATACCATCAGTTTAATGTGGGCATGGACATTAGTCGCTTTAAATTGTGGTAATTAACTTAGGTACTATGTACATTTTATCGTTCCGAGAAATATTTGCCCAAATAGTAATCACCAGCATAAGTACTGCCAAAATTTGTAGAATTAGTAAAAACCTCCCTGCGATTATAATATCTTTCATTATTTTTTCCTTTTGCGTTTTTCAAGTGAGCACATTTCTGTGCGTAATTGAAATTTACTCATAAAATCTCATTAACCCCGGCAGGCCATAGTCGCCGGAAATAGCAAGCGTGGCTCAAACATTATTCAAAAGCCATTAACGTGTCCTATCGGATTTACCTTTCGCTTATGGAGGAAGTGACACATAACCCCCATTGGCCCGCTGGTCCCCATTCCGCCACTAGTGGCGCAGTCTGTATATTATAAAAGGGAATTTTCGGGAAAGTGTTGGGAAACTTAATTCATAAACAATACTAAAGCAATACGATATTAAAACAGTAAACGCTTGCTACAAAATACAATAATATTAAGGATTTCAAGATCAAGTAATATAACTTAGCATTGCCTTTGCAGAAGATAAAAATGTTTTTCGATTGGTTTAAATACCTGCAATCCATATAAATAAAAATGTAAATATCCGTCTGTACAAAATCGCTAATCTTTGAAAGTTCTAGTGATTTGTACAATAATGTAAAAGCATAATTAATATCATAAAAGAACAAACAAATGTTAAATAAACAAAACAAGTCAGTTACAAAGCACAATACAACACATTTCACTAATTTTTATATGCATTACTGGAAAATTTAATCTAGCAGCTTAGTTTGAAGAAATTATAATATATTATACAATACATGATGCTCATCTAATGATTTGGTGGTCGGTGGTTCGAGTCCCATTCCCGGAAATCAGTAAGTTAGTCATATTTAGCACTATATACCACAAGCGTTTGGCTTATCTTGAAAAAAGTAAGAATATTGATGCGGCACGTACCTATTCCGTGTTTGCATCTCTAATAAAAAAAATGAAAAAATAAAAATAAAAATTATTAATTAAGACAAACATTTCATTCACTAATATCAAGGATTAATAAAATCGTAGACATTCAAATTCTTTAGTAGACTTCACAATTTTTATTGCTTTTAAACAATATATTAAATATTGCTTAAAAGCAAATTATATAATCTTAATATTTCTGATTTTTTTATAAGCTGTATTTTTATTTAAGCTTTTCCAGAAAAACGCGATGAATTTAATTATTTTTTGATGCAATTTAATTATTTTTTATGGAATTAGTGCTATTGTTAAAAACAAAATATTATTTATATTTTAAAAATATTCCAGTTCATTTAGAGTTTTTAATATTGTGATAAAATACATTTAGAGATTTTAAATTCTGACAAAAATATATTTATAGTACAATTTCACTACTACGTTTAAGTTCTGCAAAAATATAGTGTTTTGGAGCTTTTTCTACGTCTATTATATTTTATGATGATTGTGCAGTGGAAATTAATGCATCAGTCAAAAAATCAAGTTTTCAGTATCTTACTGTCTTATTATTCTTGCTGGTCGTAAGCCGAAAAGTATTTGTAGCGTGTTTTTACTTTTCTCTATAGTTATAAAAATAAAGACGTGTGGTACTAAGGCAGGATGACTCGAGGAAGGATTTTCATAGGTATTTTTCCACACCTACTGTAGAATTTATATCAACCAGGGGCGTGCAGTAAGAACAAGAAGCACGACTTTTATTTAAACATAATTAATATTTGAGAAAAAAATCGAAATTAAATATTTATCTTAAAAATGTTTTCAGGTTTTCACGGCCGTTCAGAGTCTTCTGTGTATTCTGGGATATTCTACTGTGCATATGGGACCTCTCTGGCCGACATTTCGGGTCCCATTGCAGGGTCCAACAACGGGATCCGAAACGTTGGCCAGAGATGTCACATATACACGGCAGAATATCCCAGAATCACTATACACAGAAAAAAATATTTATCTGGCAGAATATTACGAAATATTAAAATCTGAATAAAATGACAATTTTTGTGAAAAGAATATTACGAGATATATCTCTTATTTCGGTTTATTTTCAAAATATATGCTCAGGAAAAGTTCTTGTTCTCACTGCATGCCCCTGATATCAACTCATGTTTTCATTTATTATTTACATACAAAATATATTTTTAAACACGGGTTTTTTATTACGTTTCTAAATAAAAAATAAAGAAGAAAATTTTAATTTTTAATTCAAAATCACAATAAATCAAAAGGTCGATTTTTTTAAATATAATTGGACTAGCGTAAATCGCAAATTTAATGAAAATTATATTAGTGATCGTAAATAAAACATGACAATTGACTTGCTTCATTATTACTAATAATATGCCTGTTTAAGAGTTCTGAAAAATAAAAATTGGTCATGCTTATTAATTAACTGCGTGCATGAGCAAACTATTTTATTTATTAATTTAAGTAGTCCAGTAGATCTTTACCATGTAAAAAAAAAACTGTTTATTTAAAATATTTTTTATTTTCACTTTGTACCTACTATTTACACAACTTGATTTATTTATTCACTCATATACTTTTGAGGAGATACCTATCGTCATCATACATAATTAATAACAATGATTAGAGAAATTATTTCTCTTCGAACTATTTTAAAATAATTCAAACATAGGGTGTATTATAATAGTATAAAATTTCAATTAAAAATAATCTTTAATTCATGCAATAATATTTAAAATAACTGTAATATAAAAAAAAGTTTGTATAAAGCACACAAATTGATTTTAACGTCTTCATTAGTCTTGTTTGTGTTATAATGTTTGTTTCTAAGATTAATAATTTCGTCAAACCATGAAACATACGCTGTAAACATTAAAAAATGTAAAAATAAGTGTAATTTTTAATTTTGTAATAACTCGCATAATGTTAGACGGGCAACTTATAAAAAATTATTTATTTTAGTATTAAAATTTTACATATTCCGAAGGATTCCAATCACGTTTCTACTCGGTGCCGCGATATTAAGCCTGTATAACTAAAATTTGCTTCGAAATCGTTCATGGGTCGAGCTAAAAAGATGTGTTGGGTAGGTGCGGCCACACTACTAATTGCAATATATCGCTTTGCAAATTTACTTTCCATTCCAGGCACACATCCGCGCGGACGGGGGAGAGAAGGGGAGGAGGCTGTGGCGAGAGGGCGGATTGTGGTCCAAGTTCTCTCAGAGGTGGGTGAAGATATAAAAGTGTAATATAGTCCAATTACGGGCAACTGAAACTAATTGCGTGGAACACGGGAGCCATGGAAGAACTTTTTAACCTCCGTAATAAATATCTCGCCATGTAATTTATCTTCTGGGACTTGACGTCTATCCGAGGAAAATTTGCTAAACACATTTTTGCGACGTCATTTGTTTGGATGGCCGACAATAATAATTAAACCGCAACATTCTTTGCGTAATTATTTCCGAAACTTTTACAGAAGAGCTTTATTTTTAAAGAAGAATGACAACGACATCATTTTAAAGAATGGGAGCTTCATAATTCAAGCTTGGAGAATCGATGGTTGGAAACAGACGCCTGTAGTCAGTACATTGAAGTATAAATTATACATAGTTTGAAAAAAAAGCGAAATAATAAAATAAATTGACAGATTATTATGATATATTAATGTCTTCTCATAATAATTTTTTAATATATCAACTTATTACTTTTTGTAATTATATTGTTGATTTTCTTTCATTTTTATAATTTTATTATCATGTACTTAGAGAGTTATGCTACTTTGCGTTTTATATTTTATAAAAGCCCAATTCTGGGCGTGTATTATTAATAAATTAAAATTAAAATATGATTGGAATATTACGAGATGCACATATTATTTCGAATTATTTAGTATAATTTTTTGTTTAGTACCTTCAGCTTATTTCAAAGTATTGACTGCCGTTACTAAATACCATTTTATCGAATATATTTTTGTGATTTGACATTTCGTAAATATCGTGAAATCGCCAATATGTATATTATATTTTAACCTTTTCGCTCCAGACTATTTTTGGTATTATACATCAGCAACTCCAGAGCTTTTTATACAAATTCAAGAAAACAATGTTAGATTGTATTTGTAACATTTCAAAAGTTTGGTAAAAAGGGCAACAAATTCAACTTTCGTAATATCCATCCATCCACCAGCAGCTGAAACACTTTGACTACTTAATGACTCAAGGACATCTATTTTATATTTTTTGTGCACTATGAAATCTGATTTGTCATAGAACTCCGATTGTCATTTGTTTCCGGAAAATTTTCACAGTTTATCATGAACGAATTAAAAGTGAATGTAATAATGGCTGTAGCGTAATAGATACAAAAAAAGATCGCTGAGATGGGTTGGCCTTGCGGAACGAATGAGTGAGGAAAAGATGGTAAAGAAAATTATGAGGCGAGTGTTGAAGGCATCAGAAACAGAGGGCGTCCGCGAAAGTTTTGGCGTGGCCAGATAAAGTAAATACTACAGATACTTCAATAACAGAAGAGCGCGCATGAGAAGATGGATGAAAGTGGACGAAGCAGAAGTGGTTTGCCAGGACGTTCTATTCTCTCTGCTTACCTCTCTGGAAAACGGCGTGATGGTTAGTTAGTGTTACTTTTTAGAATATCCATCCGTAACCGTATATAAAATCCAATAACTGATCTTATTCCGTTTTCAAAATGAATATGATAACTTATCTTGCTTTAGTGGTTTGGGTATGTTGAATTATCCCGTTTTCAATATTAGTATGATTTTAAAAAATACATAGATATAAACTTATGGGTATTTCTTTGCTAGCGTTTTTGTTTTGTTCAAACGTAGTGACGTTTGACTTATTTTAAAATACTAAGGGCTCGTAAATTTCATAATCTCCTAGTACTCGTAAATAAGTCGCGCTTAATTAAAAAATTAGCTCTGCCCGCGCGGCTTCACACTCGTTTAGTAACTTTTAGTCATATTTTATCAATTTGTGTATTAACCTTAACATGTAGATATATGTCGTCACAGACTTTTTTATCGAACTTTATGAGTTCTACAACTTCTCTACAGTAAATATAAAATTTAAATATCTCTTACCTGACAGTTTACGTTCGTAAAAAACCCATCGCTCGACAATTTTTTCGTCGAATTTAGTTGTAAAATAGTTCACCACGAAAATCCCTTTTATTTTAACGAGATAATATAGCCTATGACCACCCTAAAAGTCCATTCTAAATATAAGTAAAAAAATTTTTGAAATTGGATGAGTAGTTTCGGAGATTCCTCCAACATCCAAACTTATAAAAAAAAACTTATAAAATTAATTTATATATTAGTATAGATGACGTTTTACCTGAAGTGATTCAATTAAAAAAAAGTTTTGTTTACCTAAGGATTTAATTATGCAAGAATAAGAAAAAGTTTTAACTGGATTATAAATACTAACCTAAACAAGGATTTAGTTCAACTCTGCAAAATTTTATACTTTGTGTTTCAGATTGATACTGAACATATGATTCATTGCCGTTAATTGAATTTTAACACATTTATTCACAGCCCAAATGAGTGACAATATCCAACAATAAAAAATATATATATAATACTTTCTTGTTATCTATAAACATCATAATACAGAAAAAATAAATTTAAATAAGAGTAAGGCTTGCGTAGTACCCATGGAACAATGAATTGGTGCCTTTTCAGGAGAGAGAAGAGAGGAGCTTTTGGTGCCCCTTCGGTGGCAGGACTACAGGACAATAATTGCAGGATGTGGGATGCCTGCTATTATAACGTGGATGGTGAAGGAGCCATCGACAGCGAGCTGGATGGTACTTTAGTTCTAAAAATACACAATACAATATATGTGATGTATTTTTCAAGGAGAGCGAAATATGAAAATATTTTTTCGATGAAATAATTTTTTTTAAACATGTATTAATTAGGATTTCTTGTGTATTTTGGGTACTCGTAATCTGCGGCTAAAATAAGAAGATAAAAACGTGTAACCCAACCTAAACTAACATACGTGATTGCAGAATACTTACTTTATAGGGAAGGAACCAACGTATTAAAAGGTGTCCCCGGCCATTTTTTTAAATTTTAGTAATATATATTTAAGTACTAATATTTAATTAGAAAGGTTAACAAAAAATATAATTATCGAAAAAAAATTTCGGTTCCCACAACAACCAAGTTATAAGTTCCGAAGTATGAAGCCGGAATTTTTCCATGCCGGGGAAAGACGACAACATATACGATGTTTTTTTCAGTGACCACGAAAAATTGGAAAATCTTACATGTAGCATTGTGAAATTATTTACCTTTTCTTCAAAATATTATATCAATTTTATATTCTTAAATGAAACCTCTCATCTAACTAGTTTTGAATATAATAGAAAAATTTTCTGAAATTTCAAACTTATAATAAAACTTGTTTTCATAAAAAAATCATAACGTATAATTATCTATGTAACAATGTCCGTCACTAACGCTATAAAGACGGTATTCTACGATACGATTGCGCTGTTTCCACAGCCTTAGCTTGCCATTGAAATGTAATATATATATTTTTTAAATTTTTATTAAATATATAGATAACAAAACTCTGTAGTAAAGTTTACTTTTCAAGAACCCTTTTACATTTACCAAAATTTAGTCGAGAATTATTAAACAATACAAGTTTCAAGAAACAAAAATTTCCAACTACCTGTAGCTAGTATTATTAACATTTTACTACGAACTGGTGTAAAACAAATTCCCCAAAGAAGCACAAATTTTACGCTCATTATTTAAAAGAATTTTCCATGCAAAGAATTTCAAGATAGCTGATATTTTTAATGTAAATGTTTAATATAACAACACATCCATCGTTTTGTCTCAGCAGTTTACCAGGGCCGCATTACACGCCGCGCCGAGCGCCGGCCGGGGGTGCTGGGATACAGAGCGCTGCAGACAATAGGACTCCATGTGGAATGTGGATGTGCAGGGAGGGCTGCCCGCCCCCCGTAATCAACCCCTCGCGTAATGCCGTGTCAGAAGCCCCCGGGGGTTAATCATTATATTTTTCCGAGAAATTAACGCGCAACGCCGTCGATGGTTCTCTACTCTGACGATGAAGACGTAATGTTGCTTACGATGCGATGGGATTCAGAAAACACAATGATGATTGTGTTCGGGAGACAATATTTTTACTAATGATGGTATTTATACGACTTAAATTACTGTACTCATTTTTTTTTCATATCGAGTACAAGAGGTACACACAAGCCATTTATTTTGTTTTTTAATTTACAGATTATAAATATGCCGTTAAGGTAGAAGGCCTCGATAGATAGTCAACATAATATTTGAGTAATAATGTGAAAATATTTCATTAAAATTATAAAAATAACGTGGTAGAGAGGACACTTTTAATGCTAGAGAAAAAAGAAATAATATAGGAAAAAATTAAGAGTATTCGAGAAAAAGAAAAAGAAAAAGTTTACAAGTAAATTTTTCAGTTTATCATTAGTCGATGACCAATCATAAGTAAATGAAACGAATGAAGCGGGAGCCGAAGAATAAAAATAAAAAGTATAAAGTATAATTTTTCACTTATATTACAAAATATAGAAATATCATTATTTTTTTATTTATTTATAAAGAGGACAGCCTACAGTACATGCATATAAAACAAAATGATTGTTTCATTAAACAAGAAATCGTCATAAGATCAAAAACAAGCACCTCTTACGTGCTATACCTAATATCATGCAGTTTGTATTGCGCGACTGCTTATTAATGTTTTTGAGAGAATGAGTTAAATGTGTTTGATAAGGATGTGTAAATGTGTAGGTATTATATATGTCAGTGAACGGTGAACCATATAATTTTTGAAACCTGAACCTTATGATTTCTGAAATTGAGAGTTTCCTTATGAGCTGAGAAATGTACGTAAACTATGTCATGGGAAGGATTTAAGATGTCTCTAGCATGTATATAAAAGATTTAGATATTGGAAAGAATAGTGATTTAGAACGTATAAACAACTTTCACAATTTTGATGTTCTTACGGTGGAATTGGGGAACGTTGCTTAACCAACACAGGTCATAGGCTCTAGGCTTCCCTATAAAGATTTCCATACACATTTCTAATATAAATAGCTTCGACTCTGCGACACTTTTACAATTTTTCGTAATTTATTTTGCCTCCCCTTGCGTGAGAAACCCCCTCACGGTGAGTAAACTCATCAAACAAATGATACACAAGATTAGAGAAATTAATTGTGTAGTTATTATAATCTTTTTGGATTAGATATCTTGAAAGGAAAAATTGTTTATGAAAGGAGTGCTTTCGAATTGAAAATGGTAGGATTATGATATCCTTTGATACCGATTATAATTGAGCGCGATTGTGCGCCAGGATCTGGAAGAGTACTGAAACAGCAGTAGATAATCCTTTGTATTTGAGCGAACCGTTCACTATTGTCGGTGGTTGTGTGGTACGGTAAGGGGAAGTAATTTTAATTACAAGGCCGCAAACCTCGACAGAAGTGAAAATGGCTATTTTAAATAAATACATTTAAGGCTACAATAGAATCGAGGAATATTGTAAAAATTCTAAACGAAAATGAAATTACTAATGTTTATATTTATTATAAAAGGCCAAACATTAACATATAATATAATATTATAATCTGCTTACTCCACAAGTACTTTTTTATGTATATTGTCACGTATTTTCCCACGGGAGTAGGCAGAGGCGATAGATCGCTACACTATTTTGTCCCGACATACAACTCACGCCTCATCCACATTCATGCATCTCCTGACCATCCATCCAGCCCAAGCAATTAAATCAACCCTTTTTTAATACTATTAACTATGTTAAGATCTAATACTATTAATTATGATAAGATTGACATTCTTTCCTAATATCTTTACTCTATCATTAATGGATTCGTCACACATAGGTTTAAGTGATCTCTTCTCTACTTTATTCGGTCTACTTTCTTTCCTTTTCTGCCAGCTGTTGTTATGAGCAAGACATCGAGAGGAGAGTAGATTCTAATTCAAATATATCTACCGAGGCGAAACTAGCGGTACATAATGGAATGGTATCAACACTGATGTATAGAAGTGAAGCCTGGAGCTGGCAGAAGAGGAACGAAAGTAGACTTAATGCAGTGGAGATGAGATCCCTTAGACGTATGTGCAGCAAATCCATTTATGATGGAGTTAAGAATGAAGATTCTATGAAGGAATATAAAGCTGATCTTAGCATAATTAATAGAATTAAAAAAGGGTCGCTCAGATGGTTTGGACATGTTGAGCGAATTAGTGAGGTAACAATGGTAAAAAAGATATACAGGGTGTACCAGAGCTAGCAGCAGAAACTTGGCCGGTAGATTTCTGCCTATGTTATGAATCTAAAATGTTCAAGCAACCATGGTCTAATATCAATAGTTATGGAGATATGCAATATCAAAGTTTGCATTTTTTTTCAATATTTATTACTTATTTTTTGCAAAAAGTTGAACTATCATTACAGTAACTTATGTCGATTATAAAAAATTCATTCGCTTTAATACAAGTTGAATAAAATGATAAACGCCTTGCAAAAATTGAAAAAAAAAATTTTTACAAGGTTTTTATCATTTTATTTAAGTTGTGTTGAAGCAAATGAATTTTTCGTAATCGATATAAGTTACTGTAATGATAACGACCTTTCGGGCCGACGTTTCGGATCATCAAGGTCCATCATCAGGGCTGATGTGTATGGCATGATACCCCAGAAAACACAAACTTGAAGATTCTGAGTGGCCGTGAAAACCTAAGAACATTCTTAACTGTAATGTTAGTTCAAATTTTGCAAAAAAAAAGTCAGAAATATTAGACTCATAACACAGTCAAGAATCTACCGGCCAAGTTTCTGCTGCTAGCTCTGGTACACCCTGTATAATGCAGTGTTGATGGCGCCAGAAAGAGAAGGTAACCGCGGATGACGTGGCATGTCCATATTAACCAGAAACTGGAAGGTGATCCCACTAGAAGCCTCAACAACCGGCGAGATTGCGAAGATGTATGAATGTAGATGAGGCGAGAGTAAGTCAGGACAGAACAGTATGGCGCTCGACAGACTTCGTTGTCTTCTCAATTTTTCATACCACAATTATTAAGCTTAGTTAAAGAATAATAAGAATATTAATGATATTTATTTAAAATAAATGAAATGATTCAAAACAATATTTAAAAAATGCTTTTATACGCTTTCTTTGCATACATTGGTAATCGATTTTTCAACATCACCCATGCTTATTTTATATATTGTGATAGATTTTTTCCACCTCTTTTTCCAGCAAGAAGAATATTACGGTCTTTTAAATTCAAATCTAAAATTTCTTAAATAAGGCTAAATATGATAGGATCGCCCGCTGACACCGTAAGAAACTCAAGTCTTATTTACAGTATACTTTATGTAAATTTTGAAAGTTGCAGAACTCTAGCTAGTAGGTTGGTGAAAAATCAATTACAAGATTCCACAACCACAACAAACAAACAGACTCATAGAGTTAAATAAAAGCATGTAAAAACGTTGAAATCGCACATGCGATACCCACTGCCATTCCATCAAAGTGTCACAATGAATATCGCGAATACGTATACTCGTGTAGTACTCAGAGTGTCATAAACTCGAAGAAATTAGAAAAAAGTTCAGGTATACAATTTACCTCAACCAAGTAGGAGTTGAAAGATTGTTTTATTCATATGTTGATTGATGGAGGTACAAAGGTGACAATATTTCAGACGAAATAGAGAAAATGAGATATCAGAAGAAAGAAACCAATGACAATGTCACTCTATCAACTGTCATTTCATGGACTGTAGTTTCGAAAAATAACCGGGATATTTATATCTGCGCGTTATTCCGAAGAAGCAATATGAATTTCGAAAGGATAAGTATCTGTTCATTCTATAAACTTTTCAAACTGTGAGCAATACTGCAATCTACTGAATATTTATTGGTAAGAATATTTTTTTACTTCCACGCAGGATTGTTTTAGATGTTGTAAATATTGTATTGTTTGAATTAAACATTTTATTATTTCTCCCTCTAACTTATTTTTAAACCCATCTTAGTTGATATATTTAGAATTTTTGAAATAGTGGTTGTCACCAATTTCAATAATTTAAATTTTCATGAAACAAACTTACATGATAAATATACTTAAAGGTGTATTTAAAGATGTTTAAATTTATGAAGGGGATCTGTTTCTAATATCATGAGTGAAAAGTAGGTAGAACTGTTTTCATTTAAGAAGAACAATTGAATTGTAGCAGTCATCATCTACATTTACAAGGTCGCAAGAGGCAACGTAATAATAATCGCATTACGAGGAAAATATTGACAATCGCTGATGCGATCAGTTCCTTCAAGAAACCGACTCGCTGATAAGACATAAGAGGAAACACAATAATTATCGCATTACGAGGAATATATTTAGAGTTTTTGAAATAGAGGTTGTCATCATTTTAAATAATTTACATTTACATGAAACATACTTACATCATAAATGTACTTGAAGGTGTACGAAAGATATATAAATGTACGAAAGGGAACTGTTTCTAATATTATAAGTGAAAAATAGGTAGAACTCTTTCCATTTGAGAAAAACAATCGAATTGTAGCAGTCATGGGCGCATTACATATTAATCGCGTTACTAGGAAAACATTGACAATCGCTGACGCGATCACTTCCTTCAAGGAACCAACTCGCTGATAAGGCGTTTTCCCAGACGACATAAAATCGACAGGTATGTAATCTCTGCTCGCTTCATATAAAGCAAACAATAGTCTCCAGTACTCCGATACCTAAAGTCTCGTTGCGCGTCAGACCCTGCACCGTGCGTCTTCGCTCTTCGCTTAGTACCGCGCACCGAGTAACTGACACGAGAACCGGTAATCTTCCACTGTCAGTCATGCTACGCAATCGCTACGTCTGGATCTCTTCTTTGCTTCTCTACTATCATCAGCTCCCGAGTCCACCAGATAAGGCCCACGTCACGCTAGGCCAAAGGTGCTCTGTAATTGGCCTGGACGTGTTCCGGGGAGTATGGTTCTCAATTTTGCATATTAACGGTTTCACTGGCAGGCCAAAATTATGCGCTTCTGTGCTGAAGACGCCCATTGGACCTGTTCATACGAATTTTACTTCTTCACTCGTTTCTGACCCCTGATTCTTACTTCGGACTTTTGCTGCTATTTGGACCTGACTACTGCTTTCGATTTTGATTTTGACTTGGATTTTCTTCGGGTTTATTACGACTTTGGCACGACACCGGCGTTCGACCTTTGGCACCGCACTTGGACTTCGAGTTTTCTGCTGCCCATTTATACGCCTAAACAAGGGCGTACGGTGACTTCTGACGTCACCCTCTACTTTTTCGGTAAAGACCAGTGAACCAACCGCACATAATAAAAGTGTTCCCGTGCGGAAAAATATGACTTAAAAATGTTTTTATGTACTAAAAAGTACACTTTTAAGGCGTACATTAACCTTTAAATCATGTAAGTATTGGCTCTGAATTCGAGCCTATGTCAAGGTTATATATATGAGTCGAATATCAAGTAATGCAAGCTACTTACAGATTCATTTATATCTTGAATTACATGGTAACATTCTACGTAATATATTAAATTACTCAAATGTGGGGTAGTACACATTCAGAAAGACCAGAGTTGAGGAGAAAATGATATATTTTTCGGATTCAAAATATCTAACGACATTTGGTCCAACGGTAAAAGGCCCACATGATATTAGATCCAACGACATAATGGCGAAAAACGTAATTTTAAAATGATTTTTTTATGAAAGAGCTTTAAATAAATGAATGAATTGTTTATGGTGATTAAGGAACCATGAAATACAGTATTTTAAAAATTCTTAAAAATTGTAGCCCATCAAATCAAATTAATTAAACCACATTAACAAGATAATGTAACAGGTTGGAATATTTACGCTCCATGTTTTGAAAAATCCTTTGTAAATTGGTTGCTATGTGACAAAAATCTAACATATTTTTTCAAATGTCCTCAAAATTTCATTGCAAAATAAAAATATGTGAAGAGTTTAATATGTTATTTGAGAATGACGCCAATTTCAGTAAGACGAGAAAATTAACTTTTCTATTTCTCTTGACTTTCAACGTAACGACAGGGCAATGTGTTTACAGAACGCTCATCCTTATAAATAGTTAGTAATAAGAGAACAATTACTTTGAACGACTTTCTGAGCCACCTGTGAGAATGTCAGGGCTGAACTATTCTATTTAAACATAATGCCCTGCCCTAACACAGTTATTTTTTAACCCTAATTTAGAAAAATAATTTAAATAATTTATTACTATCATCACTATTTGCTTTATAAAACCTGGAGAATCTTGGCCTCGTTAAGAGTCTTCCTCCGCTAATCTCGATTTTTTGCGAGATTTATCCAGTTTTGAAACTCCAAGGCAAACATGTCTTTGAGAAAATGGTCGCTTCATCTTAGTTTTCACCTTTCTAAGCTTCCTAATATCTTAGCAGGGACTGGATCTTGTTATTCAATTATTCTCCCAGCCACTTGAATCTACTCAATTTTATTAATTTTGTGAGCTTCTTATACCAAAAACAGAGCTCGTTGTTGTAGTGCCCGCGCCTAAGCCTTTTATCTAATTTGGTCTCACTGGTCTAATGGGCGTTTTGTTTCCTAATATTTTGGTGTTTTTGGATAGCAGTCTAGAGTCTACGTACCTCTTTGATTTTGGAGGCAGAAATAAGAGCGATTTTTTTATAATTTAAAGGCTTTTTATTTAACAATTTTTATTGTTTTGAAATAATTTCACATTTTAAAATCACAATAGTGTATTCATGTTTCTTGTGTGTTATTTTTAATGTAGTTGTCCTCGACGTCAATTAAGATATCATAGATAAATTCATTCTTTATGAGGCAGTTCGAATAAATTTAATTTAACAACTTAGTATTGATATCTTAACTGGTAACTCTACGTCTACGGGTTTCGATACCACTGTTTCTTCATCAAGATGGACGCAAACTTACTATCCATTGATATTCTAGCAAACAAATCAAATTTTGAACGGGGCGTGGCTATAGCTATGATGGGGGTAACTGATAATTGGACGCCGAAATGGGGAATATGTCAAGCAACGGGCTATACATACAATTTACCGGTGGTTAATTATATTGGCTTTACTGTTCAGGCATTTTTTTATTCCTAGTTTTTCTAAGTTATCTAATCTGAGGTCCCTATTATTTACGTGTAGAATCTTGATACCGTTTTCCTTTTTAAAAGTGTGGCCTGTTCTCGAAAACGAATACTACTGCGTTTATTTCCATGTGATAAGTTCGAAGTTCTGACATTATTAATTATAATGATTTTTTTCTTGAGGGACACGATTACCTGCGCTAAAAATGCAAAAGTTAGTTTTACTTTTCACATCGAAATATATTTATAGGCATGTATATACAATATACATATATAATATATATCTATATATATATATATTATATATATATATATATATGTATATTGTGATATCCAATTCATGTAGGTATATTTTATTTCGAGGTCAAATCTACGGGAACTCAAGAGATAAGACGTACGTGCGAAAAGATTATAAGATTTATCGGAAATCCGTACCTGTTGAACGAACATGTTTGGAGAACGGAGAAATTTTCTCGCCTTATTCAAGACTGTAAAAAGATATTACTCCTACAGCGAAACAAAACCAATTAATTTGAAATTTATCGGAAAGTTATATTAAATGAGCTTTTCCAATATTTAAGTTTGTCAATCAATTTTAGTTTAATTATATTGTTTTCAAAACACAACAAATAAAATTCAAGCTTGCAAGATGACGAGGGGAGAAATATAAAGAATTGTAGTTTAACAGTTTTTTAGTACTGATCAAAACACGCCTCCTGGATCATTTTAAGCTATGGTATAGTGTGTAATTGACGTTGTATTTGACGTTGTAATTGAAGTTGTAATTGACGTTGTAATTGACGTTGTAATTGACGTTGTAATTGACGTTGTAATTGACGTTGTAATTGACGTTGTAATTGACGTTGTAATTGACGTTGTAATTGACGTTGTAATTGACGTTGTAATTGACGTTGTATTTGACGTTGTAATTGACGTGTTTTTATTTTTAGATTTTACACACCTAATGTCGTCAAGCGGTTGACTAAGGAATCGGTCAAAAATATATTTAAAATTTCTCGTCAGATTCTCTGAAGAATAAGAAGAAAAATAATATTCTTTCTATTAAGTGTAGTTCTGTCCATATGTCGCTATCCCTCGATAGTTCCCCGTACAAGGCCACGTTGTTTTATTATTATTTATTCTACGTAATTCCGGTGTTCTTCTTTGTTGTTCCAACTGTTCCTTCTATTGTATTCTTTTGAAAGCTTTTATAAATATAACTTATTTTGATGGAAAAGAACTTTATAGAAATATAAATTGAACGCTAAAATAATAAAGGATTAATTTTTTGACCAATACATAGACGTGATAAATCATATATGACCACTATTTTACAGTACTTTATTGATCAATAAGTGAAGGAATACTAGTTTTTAAATCATTTTAGAAGACAACATAAATACAAGGGAAAAATAATTCAAATATTTAAATTGACATAACTACTCATATTATCTCCAATAATAATAATTTAATGTCCATCCGTAACTGTAATTAGAATCCAATAGCTGATTTCATTCCGTTTTCATTCCAATTGTAATGATTTCGTCCGTCTGTCTGTCTGTTCCCGTAACTTCGAGTAACGTCCGTAACTTCTTAATAGCGTTTTTTCTTTTTACGTAATATTAAAAAAAATTACTAAAAAATTTACTAAAAAAAATTTACGTAAATATTTTTAATTTTTTTTTTGTAATTTCTTTTTCACTTTTTCTTTTTTATAAATAAATACTTACTCCTTAGGAATCAACATGTGAAAGTAACGTCATGTATGCAATGTTACAGATTAGTTATTAAATAATATGAAAACATTTTTCCGATTTCAAAATAAGTATGATTTCAAATTTGTTGTTGATTAAAATGAAAAAATTGACTTTATGCTTTTTTAATAAAATGCTCTGAATTTGATTTTTTTAAATATTAGGTCCTTACATATGAAATTGGCGTTTATTATGGGAGGAACATAAAGCCGATTTTTTTAATTATAATATATTTATTTAATCAAAGTATGTACCATTGCTATCTATGCACTTTTGCCATCTCATAGGTAGTTCATCGATCCCTTTACTAAAAAAACCATTCGGACGGGAATCAATAAAATCTTTGAAGGCGGTTTGGACTGCCCCATCGGAGTTGAATTTTTCCCTTTGCAAGAAGTTATCCAAATTTCGAAAAAAATGGTAATCTGTTGGGGCAAGGTCCGGAGAGTACGGTGGATGTCTTAGACATTCCAATTGAAGCTCCTCTAATTTGGTAGCCGTCTGTTGTGCAGTGTGTGGTCTAGCGTTATCATGAAGCAGCAGTGGCCTAGAGCGATTAACCAGCCTCGGTTGTTTAGCAGCTAGCTTTTCCATCATGGTTTGCAGTTGCTGACAATAGACATCTGCCGTAATCGTCTGGCCAGATTTAAGAAAGCTGTAGTGAACGACACCAGCACTAGTCCACCAAACGCTCACAAGTAACTTTTTTGGAGTCAATTTTCGCTTGGGGCATGGTTTGGCTGGTTCGGCAGGGTTCAGCCATTGCGATGAGCGCTTCCGATTATCGTACAGGATCCACTTTTCATCACAGGTAATGATTCGATTTAAAATCCCTTCATTATTGTGCCGGTTGAGTAATGCAACGCAGCAGTCAACGCGCGTTTGTTGATTTGCTTCACTCAATTCGTGAGGTACCCACCTTTCAAGCTTTTTCACCTTACCAATTTGCTTCAAGTGGATTTAAACAGTTTTATCACTAACACCGCAGCCTGCAGCTAACTCGGATGTGGTTTGCGATGGATCCGCTTCCACAATAGCCTTCAATTCTTCATTATCAACTTTGGTCTCCGGCCGTCCACGGGGCTTGTTCTGCAGGTCGAAATTTCCAGAACGAAAACGTTGGAACCAAAAACGCACTGTGTTTTCTTTTGCGGCACCGTCGCCATATACATCATTAATCCTTCGAGCCGTTTCTGCAGCACTGGTGCCACGGTGGAACTCGTACTCGTAAATAACGCGATATTTCAAGTTTTTCATTTTGTAAACTGAGTGACGCAAAGAAAAAAAACAATTGAAGAAAAAACAAATGAATTATAATTTTCAAAACACAAATACATGAGTAAATAGCTGTATAAATTTGGATTTGGAATTCCTAACCAAAGAGAAGATATTTGAGATCAAATTTGCCAGTACGGCAAAACGCCAATTTCATATGTAAGGACCTAATATTTAGATTTTTTAATTTTTAAATATAATGAGAATACTTTTAATAAAATACTCTAATAGAATTGGATTTCTCTAAATATATATTTGTTTAATTTTAAGATTCCTGCTAAATGTTTCGGTTTAATGGAATTAAAACTAATAAGTGCATCCATTACTTTATCGCGCATATTATTGGTATAAATCATAAGTAATCCAAATACATAATTCTCTGTGTAACAATGTACCTATGTCAGTAACGTTACCAGATGGAACAAATAATGATGAGTTGTATTAAATGAGTTTACAAAAGTATAATTCTCTACGCAACAATATCCGTCACTAACGTTGCCAGATGACTCAATGCGGTGTAAGAAGTAAAAAATCATAATAATTCCCTATTTAATAACGTTCATCACTAATGTTAACAAGATGCTACGCTACTTTAGAAAACGCAGTTCTCTCAGCCGTAACTGGCGACCGAAATACAAAATAAAAGTTTGTTATTTATTACAATTATAGTTTTTTAATTTTATGATATATTTTTTATGTAAAAGCCTATACGCATTGATGCCCTTCACTTTATATTTTTAAATTTTATACTCATGCTTTGGTGCTATTCCTGATACTTTTTAAATTTTGCTACTTATTACTAATATTGTTTAATGTATGTTCTTTTTAATTTAATGTTATATTTTTTAGGTAAAAGCCTATACACATTGCTGCTCTTTACTTTATATTTTTAATTTTTATACTCATGTTTTGGTGCAATTCCTGATACTTTTATATTTTGCTATTTATAACTTATATTGTTTAATGTATATTCACTTTAATTTTATGTTATATTTTTAATGTAAAAGCCTATACACATTGCTGCTCTTTATTTTATATTTAAATTTTTATACTCATGTTTTGGTGCTTTACAGATATTGTTTAATGTATGTGCTTTTTGAAATTTATATTATATTCTTTATGTAAAAGCCTATACCTAATGGGCGTAAACAAATAAATAAATAAATAAATAAAATGTTCCATTTTCTAAATTTCTGTAACAATCTCGAAATTTGTTTGTATTTAAAAACATTGTTGTTGTTAAATTCCATTAAGTCTGTCTGACGTAGTTATATCTATTAAACAAATAATCTGCAGAGTAATCAAGGAAGATGCAAGAATCGTGTTAGAAGGCGTCGCTTAAGTACTTTTCTGACATTCTACACCAGATTAAAACTCTGCCATTTGACATTCCATTTATTTAATAAACTACATATTAAAAATTATGATGTAAAAGACAATTATTTTTGTCATATTTGGGACAGGAATGCTTGAACATGTTTAGCGAAAAAACATAAATTCTCGCGAGAATATAAATTTTTCTATCGGATCTTGTCTGGTAAAACCACTTAGTTTTCGTTTTGGAATTTTAAAATATTGCCAGCTTTCTGTATCAGTCGATAAATAATATCGATGGTAGAAAGCCAAAAGGGCGTTAGTGATTTTATCGAACTTTACAGGAGAGCTAAAGAAAGTTCTGTCAATCCGATTTTGCCTATGTTTCTTTTATTATTAAATGATTTCCATATTTGTTTATCCAAAACACATATTACGGAAATAAAGATATATTCTAGATATCTCACAGAGATGAAATTATTTATTTTTTTATGGGAAAGTAGGTATGGAAGTCTTTGGGTGTTCGTAGGGCGTATGACCTATCATACGGCTGGCTTAAGTGATAACTTTACACAATTTAACGTTCACCATTTCTACCCATGATAGAATACCACGTCCATCAAACTTTTGGAAGATGTAGGTATATTTTTAAATTTTACAACATATTTCATATATCTTAGCGCAACCGGCATCTAAAGCTTTTTTAATTCCCTTAAATAACCATAGATGTCAATAATGAGATCTATTTTTTATGATTGGATTTTTTTTTAAATATCCCCTTTATGTGTAATGAGATTCTTCAGAATAATTTGGACAAAATTTCCGAGGACTCAAAATATTCTACATTTGGAAATCGTTTAATAACAACAAAATACTGACAAACTCAGATTGAAAAAACATTATTTTGCTCTCCTGTAGCTTTCGAAACAATCACTTACGTCTTATGTACGAGAAGTTTATATTGAATTACGCGTTTGTCTAAAATCAAAGCCATAACATAAATAAATTATCTGTATTTCGTTTTGGACCTGTATATTTATCTAAATTAATTAATCATTCCTCGAGGGATGAAAATCCAGCAATTGTGTTCTTAAAACATACCTCATATAAAAATATTGTTGAAATTTATTGTAAGTAGATATATTCACAACGCATGCACATACTGCTTGCCCATAGGAAAAAACAGAGAGAGGTAAACACTTCTTTGCTCATTTTATATTTAGAATTTCATATAAAATTTACTTAATTTTTTTTTAATAAATTATATATTTTTAAATCAATTAATTTCAACGAAGTAATTACACCCCTGAAACATTATCATCACCATTAAGATGTTTGCCATTTAAAAGAATTATGTACATATAATGCATAAATGTAAGTGGCGAAATTATAGCTTATTACAGAATAGTTTGAATAAAAATAATTTAATTCAATTTACAAATTAAACATTTAGCAAATTATCGACTAGTGTGGTAGACAAAAATGCATCGCTAGCGGTCTGTCATACATATTTTTCATTGCAAAAACATTCAACATAATTGAATTATTAATGTAATGTTTTTACGTTAAAAGTATTTATTAATTGTGATCTAAATGTTTTTTATGTTAGCTTAAAAAATAACGAATATATTTTATAATTAAATGGAAAATAATAAACTCTATTTAAACTATAATATTATACGAGATTCCACGATCAAAGTAAAATAAGTTAATGAAAAAAATATAATTTGCCTAGCTTATTATGGATCTAGGCTATAAGAGTCAACCAAGTTATAAGGTATATAGTTCGATCTTGATTCCAATAGAAATTTTAAATATCACATTTTTTTTAAATTTATAAGAATTTATTATGAATGACGAGAGTGAACGACATCTACCGTATAAGGGGTGTCGGACACAAAATTTTGCATACTTATTCTCTATAGCAGGCAAGAGATTTATGTGAGATTTATCCCTTTCCAAGCAAACCGGCAGGATAGGATGATAAGAGGTCATGGAACCAGATCATTTCCACTCACTAACGAGTATACCACTCAAAACTTCATTTTCTCAATCATTGTCAACTAAACATGTTATAATCTTTGGTATATTTTTAAACCAACAAAACATATCATTGTACACCATCGTATAACGGTAAATTTCTTTTTTTTCCATTTTAATATTCCAACCGATGCATTTACGCAGAGCTAAATACAAGTAAAAGCTATGGTTTAGGTAGATTTCAATATAATTTCGAAATACCAAAATGCAATACCAAACAATATTATGAAAATATGATGAAATAATTTCGCACTAAATAAAAAAAAAAAATAAGAATCGCGAGTAATTACAGTACTGCCATCACTAATGTGCGTCCCATCAATAGGCCAAACAAGTCTATTTAAACTCGAGCGCGCGAACAAAGGCTCTCTTTGTTATCAAGACCATCTAACCATCTATTTACAGGGGTTCAGGTACATCGGACGGCTTGCCGACCTGGTAATATTCCATCAGTGACCCTCGTGTTTGGATTCTGCAGACCTAAAGGTATTTTATCTAATATTGTTGTAAATTTTTGCAGAACCCCTGTACCACTATGATGCTGTATCGCAATGATGCTGTATACCTGTGGCTTTTTAATAATTTTCTGCTAGATTGAATACCCCTAATAATCTTAAATTTAAAACTTAATATAATCTATAATGTAAAATGTAAAGATATTTGATGCGTAGTGCTACTTAACATCATTGTGTAGATAATATGTAATCTTCCAAAATGGACAAAACTCTCCCACGTACGGAGAGTCAAATGCATCACGTCTTCTAAAGTAATATAATGCAATAAACTACAATCATCATTGTGATAGATCTGAGGAACGTATGTCGCGACGCCAGAAAGAGACTGCATGACAGAGAGAGAGAAGGTATAAAAGGCGCGTGAATGTCGAGTCGCTCTCTCTTTTTACTACCATTGTTATTCAGACCGCATCTTACTGTACACCGTTTGTCTAAGCCGTTATTGTCACCCAATAAACACTTACGAGAAGCAAGTCTTTACTTGGAGTTTCCTCATCCCGAAGAAGAATATTACATCTGGCGCAGCCGAAAAAGAATATTTTTTTTGACGAAGATCGGGAGATTGTGAAAAAAAATATTACGGAACCGGGAGCAGCATAATACGGCAGGGGACACAGCGGCGTAATTTTTCAAGAGGAAAAAAAAGACGCACAGTAAGAGGGAAAGGCGGTCACATCGACGGACATCGACATCGCAGACTTCAAGAGGAAGAAGACGAGCGTCGAGGGTCACTGGATGCGGATCTAGGAAGGATCCACATCGCCACTTCCATCGCGGACGAGCTACGGAGGCGGAGACTTCCGGAAACTGAGCAGCAGAGCAGAGCGGCGGACCAGAGCGACGGGCTGAGGAAGGCGGAAGGACCATCCGAAGACGGGCGAGCTCTGGACGAGGGAAGCGGCCGAGGAAGGAGTCACCAGGAAGGCGTGGACCAGCAGCAGACGCAGGCGAGGAGAATCAAGGCGGCAGGGCCAAAGTTAAGTACTTTTGTGATTCCTTTGTCTGTAGGTAGTTGTTGGGCAGCATGGAATGGAGAGCGCTGTCGTTTGACCACGAGAGTGACGCATGGGACGTCTACAAGGTTCGGTTCGAGCAGTATCTTGTAGCTAATGATGAGAAATGGGCAGAACCAAAAAAAAAAGCGATTTTTTTAACAACTTTGTCAGAAAATACTTTTACATTGTTGCAAAATTTAGTAGTACCTAAGAAGGTAACAGATGTAAAATTAGAAGCATTGTGGGAACATTTAGATAAATTTTGTTTTAAAAGCATATCGATTTTTCATGAACGCGAAAAATTTTTCTCAGCAAAGCAATTTGAACACGAGAGTGCCCAAGATTTCGTGGTTAGATTAAAAAAATTAAGTAGTTCATGTAAATTTGGAAAACGATTGGATGAAAATTTACGCGATATTTTTGTACTTGGAGTACATAATCATAAGCTAAGAGAGAAGTTATTTTTAGAACCGGATGATCAATCAATGGCAGCTATGGAAGGCATTGCGTATAATTTCGAAGCTATTACGGGTAGACTACAGAAAACCGAGAGAATTAAATCAGAAATTTGTTTTGTTGAAAAAAATAAATTGTCACAATCAACTTCGCGGAAGCATGTTTCGGTGGGTACTTATAAAAATTCCAGCGGTTCTAGAAATGTGCATTATACGAATGCGAAAGTTGCACAATGTTTTGCGTGCGGGGCAACGACACATAAGAAGGTTGATTGTCCTTATAAAGATTTTGTTTGTAAGGGATGTTTCAAAAAAGGCCATCTGAAAAAGGTGTGTAAAAATTTAGGAAAAAAACGGGTTAATGTTATCGCAGAAGACATCACGCGAATGGTGGGGACTGCAAGTAACGTAGGCACGAATAAACCGATCATGATTAAAATATCGATCGAAGACACACGCTTAGATTGCATGGTGGATACAGGGTCCAGTTCTTGTGTGATTCCAAAACAGATTTACGACGCGAAGTTTGGTCACATTCCACTCATAAAAACTAATCTTACGTTATACAGTTACGATAATTCGGCTTTCAAAATATGCGGGATATTAAAAACAAATGTTACATATAATAATAAAATGTTACCAGTAGATTTTGTTGTAATAGACAACGGAATATTGCCGTTAGTAGGTAGAGATTTCTTAGGTAGGTTCGGAATTTTATTATCGGGAGTTAACACTTTAGAGACCGGGGAAGTTATCGATTTGGATGTACAATCGCGTTTTGTTGAAAACATTAAAAAGGATTATCCCGCAGTTTTTTCTAATACATTGGGGAGGTTTAATAAATTTAAATAAGGATTTTGTCCAAAGTTTTGTAACGCGAGAGTCGTGCCATTCGCAATTCGGGAAAGTAGAAGCGGAATTAAGAAGATTGGTGGATGAAGGTATATTATATTACAAGGGATTACGGCAAGCACCATGGCATCACCTATTGTTCCAGTTTTAAAGAAATCCGGCGAAATTAGAATTTGTGGAGATTATAAAGCAACCTTAAATCATCAATTGATTATAGATAGGTATCCGTTACCGCGGTTCGAGGAGGTTATTGCAGAAATTAGCGGGGGACAATTCTTTAGTAAGATAGATTTAAAAAGTGCTTACTCACAATTGGAATTAGAGGAGGATAGCAAGAAGTATACGGTTATTTCTACTTCTCTGGGGTTGTTTCAATACAATCGATTAGTATTCGGGATTGCTTCGAGCCCAGAAATTTTCGCTAAGGCAATGGCTTCATGTTTACAAAATTTAAAAGGGGGTCAAAGTAAACAAGCATTTTATTTCGGGGGAGGAAGAGAAGAAATTTAGTTATAGGCCAAAATTGTTTTGTGAAAGATTTTCGATCCATAAATAAAGTATCATGGGTACCGGGAAAGGTTTTAAGGAAATTGGGACGAACTCTTTATTTAGTAGAAATTGAAGGCACTGGTCTCGTGTGGAAAAGGCATGTGAATCAGATTAAGGGCAAACCCAATATAGAAATTGTTTAAAAGTAGTAGGTATTTTATGTACAAAGTTCCAGGGTTCCGACCCGGGCTGAAGCTATGAAAGCTGCCTTGGAGGAACCGGAACGCTCATGTTCGCTCAGGGTCTAACGGGGGTGTTCTTTGTTTCAGAAGCCAGCACCAGCGACAACCGGCAGACAGATAGAACACCACACCTGCCGCCATGGTCCTCTTCGCCTGAAATTAGGTTAAGAATTGTCAGGATGAACGAAGAGGGATGAAAGCCAAGGATAAGTGCGGAGGGGTGTGATAGATCTGAGGAACGTATGTCGCGACGCCAGAAAGAGACTGCATGACAGAGAGAGAGAAGGTATAAAAGCGCGTGAATGTCGAGTCGCTCTCTCTTTTTACTACCATTGTTATTCAGACCGCATCTTACTGTACACCGTTTGTCTAAACCGTTATTGTCACCCAATAAACACTTACGAGAAGCAAGTCTTTACTTGGAGTTTCCTCATCCCGAAGAAGAATATTACAATCATCATTTAAATAAAATAATAAGACATCAAGATTTAAATTCTCCCACGATTAAATACTACTGAGGAATTAAACGGTGTTAATAATTCTAGAACAGATGTTACGTTTTACGAAGCTTAATATCATGTAACCAGTGACAATAAATAAAAACCTAATACTAAAACTAATAACCACACGAGAATGTAGCTGAGATGGAGGGCGGACGCGGAGAACGAGTTGCGAAACTGAGATAGCCGATGCAGAGATCCAGCTGCGCGAACAACTGGCATCTCCGTGAACGTGATCCAGGAGTATGCCGGTTAAATCAACGCAAACAAAGAAGATAAAATATACAAAATTCGAATCATGTGGCGTTCGATTCTCTCTTCGATGTGACGTCGTGATTTGTACATCCAGGCTTAAACATGTTATATTGTGAATCTTGTACTCTCCTTTAAACGTTTTTAAAATATTTCTATTGAATATCGTGCTATCGAATATGTCTAGTATAGGAATAGTTAGTGGCCGAACTTCAAATTATTAAGTAAGAAGGTAGATATAGAAATAGTCAGGATTTATGAATTTAGATTGTCAATGTGTTATTCATAATAAACTGTGTCAATAATTACACTTGTTTTCAGTTACCCGTGTAAATCCAAGATCCAGCCTAGTGATTTCATAAGCGTAAATTAGTATGTGTCATATTCTAGCTTATTGAGTCATTATTCATAACATTTTGATCGAATCCACGATACCTAAATGACTCGTAAATATACAGTAAAGGCAGCTTCAAGACGTTGGCCAGTTCATACATTTTATAATTTGTTAGATTTAGCGAGTATAAATGCGTGGATGTTGTATAAAATAATCAACAACAGCAAAATTAAACGCAGAGACTTTTTATTGCAATTGGGAGAAGAATTGGGAGAAAATTATATGTCTAGTAGAAAAATAACCATTCTGAGAGATTCCATACAAGAGAGAAAAATTAGGTGTCAGGTCAAGTTAAAATGCTCAAATAATAAGTCCTATGAGAAGTGCCACCTGTGAAAAAAAACTGCCTGCAATAAATGCACAAGAATATTATTTATGCGTTAATTGCTCTACACATAATGATAACTAGTTTATAAATATTTGATAATTTATTACAGTTACAATTACTATGCGAGTAGCAATGATTTTGATGCTAAACCAAAAAACATTAATATAATAATATTAATGTTTTTTGGTTTAAGATAATAATTTTTGGTTAAAAGATTTTTTTTTGGTCTTGTGTTACACCTTGACTGCCTAGCTAGTAGAGTATAACATTAGACTTTTAATTCATTATTTGTTACGTTTTTGTTTTTCAGACAATAAGGAATTGATTTAAGTTAATTAATAAACGTGTTTCAAACACATTTTTAAATTTTTTTTTATTCATATTTATGTTATCATAAATTGATGTAACACATTTTTTATAAGCTTATAACGCTCCACTTGGTGAAACCTGTTCTGGGACAGTTATAATTAACAAATCACTGTAAAAACAATATTATTGAAGAACAATATAAAAGAAAAATCTATACATATATAATAATTCTATATAATAATTATACACACAATATAAAATATTTATATAAAATAAAATATTTATATAGAATAAAATATTTATATAGAATAAAAGTAGTTTTAATCATAACTTTCAAGCCTTATATCAATATCATTATAATAAATAGAATGGGACAAATATGTCCCCGACGGCGGTTCCGGGGGGGTCTTAATCTTCAGCGCTTCTAGTGTTAAAAAGATGACTAAGATTAAGGAATTAAAAAATGAATTGAACGAATACTACAAAAAACAAAAATAAGTTAAATAACTTCATATAACGTCCGTAACATGTTTTATTAAACTTTTTTCTTTTTTTTCTTCTTTTCCTTATTTCATAAATACTTATTCTTTAGGAATAAAACTGTAAAAGTACCATAATTCTTGAGCTAGGTAACCAATAAATTCTTAAATATATCTAAGTATACAAAATATCTAATTATATACAAAAGTAAGTCTCTCTCCAAGTACACGAGTTAGTCTCTTTTTGGAGAGGTACAGCGATTCAATGTTTGTATCCTATTAGTTTTAGATTTTTTTGAAATAAAACTGTATGTAATATTAAAAATAATCATAACAATAGAAAACAACATTAGTCTACAATATAAACGATGTTAGAATATTTGTGAGATAAGTTCAGTACTTAACCTTTTCATCTATTCCATGTATTTGCTCTCTGTATTTACTTAATATTCTCCATATGTTTACAAAAAATGTAATGAAGAACAATATTAAATGACTACCACATATATGTCCATATAGAAAAGGCTAGCAGTGAGAGTAAGAAGCATTAATTTTATTTAAACACTAGCTAAATGGCCTTGCACCGGTTAAGAATAAAGTTAAAAATAAACTTGTGTGCGGAAAAAAGATCTGTTGTTTTGTAAGGCCTCTAAAAAAGAACAATATTTCCATTTTAATCTAAGCTGGGATAAATGGGATTTCCAGTGAGGGGAACGTGGCCTTTGTTTATCTCCAGGTTCTAAAGAAAATATATGCAAAATTAGGTAGAATGGTACAGATTTGCATTAAAAATATATCAGGGGAGGTGAAGGGGTAAAGGGTGAGGGTGTAAATTTCGCCTAAAAAAAAGTATGCAAAATTAAGGTCAGATCGGTCAAACAGTACAGATTTGCATGGAAAATATGTCAGGGGGAGGAGAAGGGGTAAAAGGTGGAGGGAAATGTCACCCTTGTTATCCGAAGAGTCTAAAAAAATAAGTATGCAAAATTTGAGTCAGATCGGTCAAACAGTACAGATTTGCATGGAAAATATATCGGGGGATGGAAGAGGGGTAAAGAAGAAGGAGTAAATGTGACATATGTTACCCGCCGGATCCTAAAGAACAAGCATGAAAAATTTGGGTCAGATCGGACAAACGGTGTGGATTTGAATAGAGAACAGAGAGACAGACAGACAGACATTGCAATTTATAGGTAGAGATATAATTTAAGTATTTATTCTTGCGTAATTAAATCCCTTAGTACATACAATATATTCTTTACAATAGACATATTTTTTAATTGTAATTTCGTTTGAAACCGCATCTCTTCAAGTAAAAACGAATTTTTGTAATAAAAAGCGACTTATTTATCAAGAAATTTTAGTTTTTAAGAGTTATAGCTTGAACTTTTCATAATTGTCTCAAAATTTACAAGCACATAGCAGTATTTTTAAACAAGTCTAATATTTTTTCGTTATAGTAATCAGAGCACCAAACTATACCGTACCTACCTTTATGCCGAAATGAACGTGTAATATTGAATAAAGTAAATAACATAATCAAGTAATTAAAATCGACAATAAAAATATATTTATTTTAACTCCTGTGTGTCGGTGATGTAACGTAGGTCTACCTGTCATACAAAATATGAAATATCTACCTTATTTACGAAAACTAAATCGTCACATTTTTTGTAATCATCGAATAGACATTTTCACACCAAAATTACTATATTAAACTGTTAGGAATGTACGGATTTTTTAATTAAAAAATATTTATTCATTACTTTCGTATTTTCGGCCAGTGTGTAAGAGAGAGCAGTATATTGTGCACCGCAGTTAAATCGAGCAAGAAAGAGCACAACAATACCATACATTTCATGCAGGACAGAGATGGCGGTTGCTTGGGTTTTGGCGAAACCAAAAACAATATAGAAAGAGTACGATAGAGTCGGGTAACACGTGCTAGACAAAGACGGAGTGCATGCTACTGAAGCGAGCAGGCGACCGCGTCGTTGTATTCAGTTGCTATTGAAACGTCGGCGGAAGCGCACGCAAATTCGATTTGCCATGATTTTATAATAATTTACTAAAATAATGCAAATATGTATATTTACCTTACATAATTATATGAAGGGACCTTTAAAAAGTCTTATCTGTATTGTATATATGTATATTTTATCACATATTAAAAACTATGCCGATTTTTAATCAGGTAACGCTGTGTTACTCCACCGTCCCCAAATTTTTTTTTAGCACAGTCTTTTAAGAGTTAATCAAGCTTATGGTGGGCCCTTACGATAGTGAAACAGATAACAGAATTCTATTTTTGATGGAGGGAAAGCGCCCATGCTTTTATTTGGAGAATATGGCAAAAATTTTTGGGTCGAACATTTATTTTTTACTTTTTATTACATTTTATGCGTGGTTCTTAAAAAATTTTTTTTTCATGTAATATAATTTTCTACTTTTAAGTCTTAATATTACCCAGCGTACAAAATCACTCAGGAAAGAAACTAGTGCCATATTTTGGTTAATTAATTACGATGGAGTATTGATTGATTATTTAATATGATAATTGATTCATTAATTGTCATCGAAAATACGCCTGTGTGCATAATTTCTGCTCGATTGGACATTGGAGAGGGGGTGGAATATCGATTCTAAGATTCCGTCCAGACAAAGGGGCGAAGCTAATATAAGCATGCTAAAGTCACTCACCACCATCTGCGGCTGCATGTGCGCGGTGAGCGGCGACGTGACGACAAGCGTGGTGCGCAGGCGCTGCTCGCCGAACTGGTTGCGCGCCACGCACACCCAGGCGCCGCCGTCCTCCGCGGCCGCGCGCCGCACGTACAGCACGTCGTGCGACACGGCCACGCGCAGGCTCGGGATCACCGGGTACAGCTGCACGCCGGACTCGCGGTACCACCTGCAACATCCGGCCGTTTCTTCCTCTTAACCACGAAGGAAAAATATGCCGCAAGGAAATTTTACATATTGAAAAACTGAAGAAAATGTATGAAATATATAATAAGTATTTATTCATTTATATAAAAAAGAACAGAGAAAAAAAGGGAAATATTTTTTTTTTAAATTACGTAAAAAAATTTACCTAAAAAATGAAAGAAAAAATAAAAATGATAAAAATGAAGACAAAAAAAGTAAAATTGAAAAAACCTAAAGAAGGGGAAAGAAAGAAAATGAAAAAAGATTTTAAAAAGTGAAAAAGAATGAAAAAAATTACGTAAAAAGAATGAGAAAAAAATTTCGTAAAAAAAAATATGTAAAAATTTTTACGTAGAAAAAATTAAAAAAAAACGCAAAAAGACAGACCGACGAATAGATAGCGAAATTATTTTAATTAGGATTCTGTAAATCAGTATGGATAATGTGGGGTATTGTTTTCATTCAAAAATCGGACATATACCTACTCATGTACGCGCGGGAGAAGTAGGTACCTATTGCTTGGAATATTTTCCAATTGGGTTATTTTTATCATTTTTTTTTACTTGTATTATAACGAATGCATTTTTTGTAATCGATGTAAGTTACTGTAACGGTATTCCAACGTTTTGTTAAATATTAGTTACGTTACACCCTGCATATACAATAAAAAAATTCGTAGACGTACTTTCTAGACTCTAGACCAAAGTAAAAAAAGTGAAATTTTCCTTTTGCACATTTCGCACTCCTAGTTCTAGACCAGCGATGGCAAACATTTTTACGTGCGCGTGTCAAAATTTTTAAAATATTATCCATCGACTGACTGACGCGCTGTAGATTTTTTATTTATTTATATAATCTTGTATTTACTGATACAATCAACATTACAATTAGCAATATTTTTCAATTAGTTTTTTTACTAAGAAACGTTACGTGAGGACGTGCCATCCTTTAACATCACGGTCCGATGAGATGAAATGGGTTCATTCATCTAATTTAATTAAGGGGTTAAAAAGAATTTATCAAATAATTTTTTTATCTGATATTTTAGATAAAAAACTGGATGTACTTTTTGAAAACTTTAAGTTAATCAAAATCCATTTATGATCTTCTTAACGTAAATTACTTTCACAGTTTACAAATAAAGCAAAAGCTCGAGATAAAATAAATCACATGCTAGCTTTTTAAAATGTTTTTGTTCAAAATAAACATTACTTTTAAATTGTCATATTTGCCAGTAAAATCCTTATTCTATTTATATGTATTGAAATTCAAGCCTTTTTACTTTTGCCAGTAAAGGCGAAACATTTTTACTTTATTAAAAATATGTCAAACACACCGTTCTGATGGTTGAACATAATGAATAAGAGTGCTTTGTCGGCCAAGGATTAAAAAATTAATTAAAATTGCTTGAGGATTTAACTGAGTTTACTTTTAGCGTGTTATTTTATGAAAAAAATTTGAATGGTCAATAAATCAGTTAAATATTATTACCCGTCATTAATTAAAAGTTCTTCAATAAATGCAAAATGATTTTGTGGTGATATTATTAATATAATTAATAAGAATATACTTTAGTTTGGTAAAATTTAGTGGTATTAACAATATACATTTTTGTTAATTATATTAAATTAAAAGTTCATAGGAAAAATAAGAAAATATAGGAGTGTTGTGTTTATTTTTTTTAATGGATACTGTTATTTATCGTACTTCATTTTTTTTTGATATATAGTGAATTGACACACCCAAGTATAGAATCGATTCGTGATGCTACGTAGGAAACGCAAGTTCTATTATTAATTGGGGGAATGATAAACAAGCGGCCCCATCGAATGAAAACACCAGTGGCTGCTGGGAAATAAGGGGATTGTATTTTTTACGGTTTTCATATGATATCATCATCATCATCATCATTCTTGGCATTCTTGGTGGGTCTTGGCCTCCTCAATAATTTTCCTCCACTCATCTCGGTCTAGTGCCAGCTCTCTCCAGTTTCGAAGGTCTAAGGCAGATATATCTTTGAGGACGTTGTCACTCCACTTTTCATATGACATAATGCATAATATTGTTTTTCTTCAATATTTTTATTTAAAGGTAAATCAGAAAAATTAACTTACTACATAGTACTGCCAATAAAAAAAACAAAGTAGAAAATAAATGTTTAGGCCGTTCTATGGACTGTACAATCTGTAAATCAATATAAACTGTATAATCTGTACTTATAGGCTAAGAATACAGCTATTCTTCTTTTAACAAAAAATGTCCGCAAATCTCTTTAAACCGTTATTCAATCAAAGCCATAACTAAGAAACCTAAGAAATATTTCTTTATTTGAATACTTCCAATCATAATTATTCGTATTAATTTCATCTCATAATCATCATCATAAATTTCACATCCGTTCCACAAAAAAAAATATTTTATAAATCTGTAAAGAAATTTGTTTTTTATTATATTTTACATTTAAAATTGAAAAAAAAAAATATGTATAAAATGATCTCCGACAAATTAAAAATAGTTATAATACAAATTAAAATTAAATTATAACAAGACAAGAAAATTAGAAATATTCTATCTTGTAGATAATACTGTTCGTCTAACATTATAAATCATAAAACGGCAAAGTTATAATTTCTGCTGTTACCAAAATTCATTAATTTTATACATGATTTGGTATTAGTTTTAGAAATATTTATTTACTTTTGATTACGATGTACCTACCATATTTATTTTAGGATTTTATAATTTACGTCACTTTGGAACGGTTTCTGTTTAAACAAAATTCCAGAATGGTAAAGTTTATTTATTTATATAATAATTATTTTAACTGTTATTAAGTTGTTTTGATGAAGTTTAAGTTTAAACGTAACTGGTTGGCACAATAATAAATCATGGTTTGATACAAAGAAAAGTGTTTTTACTTATTTTTTTATTTTTATTTTATTATTTGTATAGAAACTCTGCGGTACGAAAATCTCTTTAAAACAATACTTGAAACAAAAAATAAAATAAAAACTCAGAAAATGGGTGATCTTATTTTACATTTAAAATAAAATTACATCGTTTTATCGATATTTTAGGAAAACAGCAAAGATTCAACAAAAAACGCTTTAAAACTCAAAACAAAAGCAAAAAGATGCATACCGATCTCAACTCATGCTTTCTGTTGTTTAAAACAATAAACTTTTTTATATTTCAAATATTTTAAGAATAATAAAATGAAGGTAGGTACCTACTTTTAAATGAGATGATTTTCCTTACATTTTATAACATTTACAATTACCTATAACTTTTACGATCAATATCAGAAGTTATAGCATTATATTCCTGCTGCTAGGCATGTTTATAAATAGTTAAAATTATATATTTATTTTAAAAAACTTTAAAAAATAGAAATTCGGTCCCAAACCATTTCGTAACTTCTTCGTTCCATATTAATTATTTTATATATTTTTGATTATGAAATTATTTTTTACTTGCTGTTAAATACAGAATATTTTTTTCTGTATTACATTGGCACGAATATTGTTATTTAAATTTAATGTTTGTTAATGATAATAGTATTACCCCACTAGGATAATCAAAATTGGGAGTCGACTCTTTCAGGGCTACCAGTCCTTCCCTCAGTAGGTTTTGAAGAGTCCTTTTTCAGGGCCGCAAAATTTAATCCTGTCCAACACATCATTACTTGGGCAGTTTTAGTAGTATTTTAGAATTTGCTTAAGTAATATTTGATGGATATATATGTGTGTAGGCCTCACCTCCCCATTCTATTTTTGTTGGGCAGAGTGCATGGTATATATTTCTTATATCTTTTTGACCTTTGGTATTTCTCATGTTTCGAGAAAAATTAATTATTAATTATTTTTTTGGAAATACACTTGATATATTTGTCCCACTTTAAATATTTATCAAAAACTACTCCTGGTATTTGGCTGTCTTTTCACGATCAAATTTGGACAGTTACAATTACAAAGTAATACGGTAATAATATTGTTGATTATAAACTCGATAAGAATAATTTCGTCATCTGTCCGTAACGTCCGTAACTTTAAAAAAAATCTTCCATTTTTTTTTGAGAACGACAAAAGTTCCACGGATATTTGATTCAATGACACAAGATTCACAAAGAATTGTACAACGACATAAGGTCCACGGACATTTGATCCAACTACAAAAGTCCATTTAAATTTGTTTAAAGCACAAAGTATCCACGAGAATAAGATCTAACAACAAAGGGTACACGAACTTTTAGTTCAACGACAAAATATCCATGGAAATTTGGTACAACGATTAAAAATCCCCAATGTCAAATCCAAAATATCCCCGAACAAATCCCATGCGATAAAGTTATTACATTATTATCTCAATAATAATAATTTCGTAGTCCGTCTGTCCGTAACTACGTGTAACGACAGTTACTTATCAAATTTTTTATTTATTAATAAATAAATAATAATTCTTTGGGAACAGACAATTAAACGAACGACATTTTTGGCGGGTCACAGCTAGTGGTAATAATAATAATAATGCTGCCTCTACCTCATTTTTATTAAAATTTTTAACTATCCTCTTCCATCCCTAAAACTTTCATTAAATTCCATTTGTGTTTGAAAATAATTATTTCTTCTAAGAAATCATTTGTGTTTGAAAATAATTATGATTCTAATCATCACAAAAATATACTTAATTTCTTAAAATAATATAGCTGTTCCTTCCACTACTTTTTATATTCATAGAGGTCATAGAATTTTAAATAGTTATATTGATAATGCCGACATAAGGCAAAACGCGTGTCACATTAATTAAACAAGTGGAGCTTAAAAACAATTGTGTTTATATTTTCATATTTGTGATTAAGGAGTTCTACAAACTTATCATCGAAACAAATATTTTATAAAACCAACTCACGTGAATATGGGAGTCGGTTGGCCCATAGCAGAGCATAATATGTGAACATCTCTTCCAACTTCGGTCACCACTTCAGACGCTGGGGCGAGGAGTCGCGGGGCCATACCAGATGGGGTATCTGTTGGGCAGTGGATATTAATGTTAAAATAATTCAACCACTATTTTCATTAATTTATTAACATTAATTTATAACATTTTGAACACATCAAAATATACTTTTAGTTATTGACATTAGTGAGAGCTTACGTAAACCTAATATAATAATGTAGAAATGCACTTCAGCTAAGGGTGAAACCTGCAAAATAACTTCAAACTTTGCCCACAGACGAATTTCGCTCACGTTGCGTATTTTGGTATCCGAAGCGAGGCGGTTGAATTGAACAAATACCGTCCAATAATAAAAACCTTCACTGCTACTGTTAACTGGAAGTTGAAATAACTCACGATGGTCATCACTAACTTGCAAATATACATATATTATCCGCTTTTAGCACTCTACAAAGGTATCTATGTAAAAACGCATGTTTTTTTCGCTTTCTCTTAGTAACCAAGCAAATAAGCTCAAAACTGAGCAGCGCAGTCTATTCCTATTATATTGCCTCGCGTGACATTCTTACTGGGTCTTTTTATATTATCCCCCGCAGTCACTCTCCCTACGATATCATTCTCAGCCTTGCTGTTCCTTGTAAATATACTTCCAAATACACGTAACTCGTTCACATCAGAAGTTAAATCTCTACAGTTAAGTACTACAGATAAACTATATCAGTTCCTTATAAGCCGTACTTATCTAGAATTTCTATGGAATAAATTAAAATTTAACATGTGACTCCTAATACGTATATTATGATAATTGTTACCATATTATGCAGAATTTAATATATCATTTAAAATTGTTCAATATAGTTTTTTTTTTAAATATGCAGCTCATGCTTCAATTTACTGTTAGTTATTAGCTACTAAAACTACACCATCTGCGTAGAATGGGTAGGATGTCCACTTTCGCTCTTCCTTCTATAATAATTCCATCCGTTCACCTATAAAAATTATTTAACATGCACAAATTGAAAATGAATGCAGTAAGTGCCTGAGAAGTCTCGGTTTCATATCGATTGAATAATGATAGATAATTTTCGATATTAATAACGATAAATAATAAATTTTAATTTATAAACTTTGTATTAACCACTTAACTAGTAGCTCTACGTCTACCAGTTTCGATACCACCGTATCTTCATCAGGACGGACGCAAACTCATTCAGTTTGCGTCCGTCTTTTTTTTTCGTGGTTCGTACAACTTTGTATGAACCACGAACTTAGTTAAATGGTTCATACAAAGTTGTTTCATTAAAATTAATAATTATGCCCAAGCCCAACAAAGTAAACGCTATAAACATCGAAAATATAACGATAAATTTGCACTATCGGGTATCGTTCCTAATCGATAATGAACGATAATGAATTTTTCGATTACCGATCGATAATGAAAGATAATGAATTTTTCGATTACCGATCTCTAATGATCGATAATGATCAATAATCGCTTGTTAAAACGATATTTGGCGTTGGTCCTTCAGAGACTAAGAGACTACAATACAGAGATTAAAATTGTTTAATTTTGTAATTTTTTGGCTTAAAGATTTAAGGGATATTTTCATTATTTAATGTAAATATCCCTAATAAAAAGGAAATTTTATATATACATATATATAATTACCTTTTAATAAAATTAAAAATAAATTTTGTTAATAAAATAGATATTTTTATTAGATAAATACTAAAATTACGAAACTTCTCGTTAATTTTCGAGGTTGTACAAACTTTATGTATTGATAGGTATTAGTTCACAACTAACAATATCGTTCATTATCGATTACACAAACGATAAATTTTATTTATTGTTATCAACCCAATCGATAATGGTCAATAACGATATCTTTTTTATCGTTTCGTTCATTATCGATTCGAACTTTTCGCTCCTTAGTTAGTAGGTACCCATTTTTATTATTTTTTGTAATTAAAAATTATGATGGAATGCTCCATTAAATCTTACGCTAGCGCTACGTTCTTCATACACGGTAGTAACGATTATCCCTACCGGTAATCTTGACTCTCACGGAGAGACTTCTCTTCCTCTCTCCTGTGAGCGTGTTCAGAGTGATGCAGCTGTACCCCACCCTGGTGTCTTCTTGCTGCACAGCCCGGATCAGGAGATCCCCTCGGGATGTCGCGATGTAACGGTTTCCTGCAACAATTTTATTAAAAGTATATTTATGCGAATATAAGAACTAACAAACGCATTCACTCACCATTGCTTATGCTAACCAGACTTGGCAATGAGTACAGTAAATATTAGGTCCTTACGTATGAAATTGGCGTTTAGTATGGGAGGAACATAAAGCCGATTTTTTTTTATTATAATATATTTATTTAATCAAAGTATGTACCATTGCTATCTATGCACTTTTGCCATCTCATAGGTAGTTCATCGATCCCTTTACTAAAAAAAACCATTCGGACGGGAATCAATAAAATCTTTGAAGGCGGTTTGGACTGCCCCATCGGAGTTGAATTTTTTCCTTTGCAAGAAGTTATCCAAATTTCGAAAAAAATGGTAATCTGTTGGGGCAAGGTCCGGAGAGTACGGTGAATGTCTTAGACATTCCAATTGAAGCTCCTCTAATTTGGTAGCCGTCTGTTGTGCAGTGTGTGGTCTAGCGTTATAATGAAGCAGCAGTGGCCTAGAGCGATTAACCAGCCTCGGTTGTTTAGCAGCTAGCTTTTCCATCATGGTTTGCAGTTTCTGACAATAGACATCTGCCGTAATCGTCTGGCCAGATTTAAGAAAGCTGTAGTGAAAGACACCAGCACTAGTCCACCAAACGCTCACAAGTAACTTTTTTGGAGTAAATTTTCGCTTGGGGCATGGTTTGGCTGGTTCGGCAGGGTTCAGCCATTGCGATAAGCGCTTCCGATTATCGTACAGGATCCACTTTTCATTACAGGTAATGATTCGATTTAAAATCCCTTCATTATTGTGCCGGTTGAGTAATGCAACGCAGCAGTCAACGCGCGTTTGTTGATTTGCTTCACTCAATTCGTGAGGTACCCACCTTTCAAGCTTTTTCACCTTACCAATTTGCTTCAAGTGGATTAAAACAGTTTTATCACTAACACCGCAGCCTGCAGCTAACTCGGATGTGGTTTGCGATGGATCCGTTTCCACAATAGCCTTCAATTCTTCATTATCAACTTTGGTCTCCGGCCATCCACGGGGCTTGTTCTGCAGGTCGAAATTTCCAGAACAAAAACGTTGGAACCAAAAACGCACTGTGTTTTCTTTTGCGGCACCGTCGCCATACACATCATTAATCCTTCGAGCCGTTTCTGCAGCACTGGTGCCACGGTGGAACTCGTACTCGTAAATAACGCGATATTTCAAGTTTTTCATTTTGTAAACTGAGTGACGCAAAGAAAAAACAATTGAGGAAAAAACAAATGAATTATAATTTTCAAAACACAAATATATGAGTAAATAGCTGTATAAATTTGGATTTGGAATTCCTAACCAAAGAGAAGATATTTGAGATCAAATTTGCCAGTACGGCAAAACGCCAATTTCATATGTAAGGACCTAATATGTAGACTTATTTCTCGAATTATTGACATATATTCAAGAGAAACCTGCTTTCAACTATGACGTGTAAGTAATGCAGTAGTGACAAATCTGTTTTTTAAATTTAATTCAATTTGAATTTTTTTGTAGAATTTTAATTCTTAAATTTAAATTATTTAAGTCAAATTGATATTTTTATATTTGTTTTAAGACAGATATATTGTATTCATTAAATGTCGAACTATAATATCAAAATTAGATTTTTTAATAATGCTTCTTCGTTCCATATTTTTTTTATAAATAAAAAAATATTTAATAAGCTAAATTATAGAAGTTTCACAGAGACGAAGATATTTATATGAAACATGTATATGGAAGTCTTTTTGTAGGATGACCCAGGGCTGGCGACTTGTAAAAGTTGGCTTAAGTGATCACTCTACACAATGCTACGTTCATCAAGTCCATCGTAAGAACGTTGAATATTGCATTGTGCAGAGTGTTTAAGCCAGCTAATACAGGTCGTAGGTCCTGGGCCATTTTATAAAAAGGCTTCCATACACATTTCTCATATAAATAATTTTGTCTCTGTGAGACCTCTATAATTTAGCTTAATTAATAATTATCCCTCTATCAATATCCAAAAAAATTGAATGCATTTTATTTGACAGGAAATAAAGCCTATAAATTTATTAGATACACGATTTTGGAAGAGATGGATGCAAAAAATTTAGAACTCAGTACATTTTAAATACGTATCCTCGGTGACTGCATTCAAAACATTTTTTTTAGTTTTTTGGATATTGCTGCCTTTGCTTTTATACCCCACAAATTATTGAAAGAAAATTAATACATTCATTCATACATACACATAAATAACATTTTATTTATAGCGTATAATTAATATTATGTTCCTATATACAATATCCATATACATTTTATATGGATTTATATTTATATTTACAAGAGATAATTTTTAAATTTATATTGTATATTTAAAAACATAATACGGCATTTATAAGTGAAAAAATATACAAGTAAACATGTACTACTGCGGTTAAGAAATATCGTTCACTGAAAAAAATATTGAATCACCAAAAAAATCCTTCTATTCAACTTTATTTTAAGTCTTCGTTTTATATTCAAAGGGAATAAGTTACTTATTTTTTATTATTTTCCGTGAAAAATAATTTCTTTAATGTCTATGTATTCTAAATAAGATAAAATTTGTACACTTTATTCATTTTTTTGTCTAAATATCTAAATAATTCATCATTTCTAGTTACTAAGTACCGTACAGATAGTAATACTTTTTCTTCAAACAATTCTAATTAAGATGATATTTCATATTTTTTTAACAATCGTGAATATTGTAATTTTCGACTTTGTTCAGATTTTTAGTTAATTATCAATAGAACCACGAAAATGGGATATTTTGTTAATTTTCGATACATTCATTTACCATGTCAATCAATAGAATCTAGCTGTGGTTAATTGTTGAGATACGAAATTATAATCGATTAATTTTAAAAAAGTATATCCCTTAAAAAGTATTCCTTTGGTGTAAGGGTAATTAATCCTTACAAAGTTTAAAAAAATTATCACCGTCCATCATTAATATCTTTTTCGGAATCATTTAAAACTCGAGTTCCTGTTCAAATACGTGAAAAAACTTTTCATTGATGTCAACGTTCCCTTATTTTGGAAAGCCTTTTCTTTTAATAATTATTCAAAATTTCCACAAAGGATTGCTCGGATGATTTTCCTTGAAAGGTGAACTCTTCCACCTCATCCATCATCTGCCCTGAAGATGGCAGTGGTAGGAATCCTTGGCGTTATCAACAAAACTTTATTCAGTGCCTGTCATAAATAATCTTCCACGCTCTAAATTTACCCCTCCATACATCTGCAGGATCAAAACTATTCAGGGAGGGTCGATCAGTAACAATGAAATTAAATATTTAACAAATATAATATGAAAATTATACTATATGAAATAACATATCCGTGATAAATCATCATGGGACGGTCAGAGACAGAGTTACTGACTGTTATTTCATTATTTGTAATGTTAATTATAGTCATAAATGTGTAGTTGTTATATAATTTTAAATTTGATATACCTACTTGTATTCATTAATATTCAGCTTCGTCTGATTGTTCGATTGATTGATTCGTTTGATTTGTGTATTGTGACGTTAAATAATTAGGTACTATATAAATTTTTTCACATTTTGTCTTTGCCCGATAGTCGATGTTCCGTATGGTACCGATGAGAAATGCAGCGCTATAGTTGCCGGCACTACCCGTGGAGTCAAACATAATAATTTTGTTGTCTGTCCGTCCGTCCGTCCGTCTGTCTGTCTGTCCGTAACTAAATGTAACGTCTGTGATTTCAATCAAATTAAAAAAAATGAATAAAAAGAACAATTAAACGGACGAAGATGGGGCTTAAGCTCCGGGTCAGCAAACCCGAACCGGCCGCCTAACGCATGTGGCCATCTCTGTGCACCGCCAAAAATATACTATAAATATATACTAGGGCTCAGCAAAGACGCGAACCATTTCATACTCGCCAGGGTTTAAAATAGTAGATTCTTCTACTTTTTAATAGTACTGCCGGCAGGAGAAATATAAAAAATTTGTTCAAATATTTTGATAAAAGTCGTCGTTTGTCGTCTACTTATTCTTTAGGAACCGGCATGTAAAAGTACCATCATTTTTGTCGGGTTACTGCTAGAATGTTCTTATTTCTGTCTGAATTAGAGAATTCGAAGTTCACATACCTAGGCGGAAGCCTTATAATTTTATAAAATGAAGTCTTACCTTACCATGGTTTGGTATGGTTAAATATTATTATTAGGTATGGTTAAATATAATAGGTATGATGTATTTAGGTATATTAGGTATGGTTAAATATAATAGGTATGATGTATTTAGATTATTGTATCGTTGTGTCCGATTATCCAGTGTTTTTTGTTTACTCGTACTTTCAATGTGCCATTTTTACATAAAAATTATCTGCCACCCACCATCTTATCTTTTCGAAAGGATTTTAGCGGTGCATGCAGAATAACCTGAAAAATGTTACATGGACTGATGATGCAACGGAAGCGTATTGAACAAGATAAAAATAGAAATTCCACTACTTCTCATCTTTGGATGTTCGAGTTAATCACTAGAGTACATCGTGTTCTAATTTTTAATCCACATTACTATTGTGCATCTACGAGAAGATGCTGGCGCACTCTCACGCATTAATTTATTTCTTTTTCTCTTTTTAATAAAATACATTGTGTTTATATATCAAATCTTTTAACGATTGCACAATTATCACCTACTGGCCGTACTCCCGTGAAAAATAAAGGAAGAGGTAAATAAATGGTTTGCGTCTTAGCTAAACCCCTCTCTTACAATATGTAGTATATATACCTAGTATATTGTTGATGTGCCAGTGAGAAGCGGTGGTGGCTATATCACTTAGTTGCCACGTTGCCACCCGCGCGTCCGAGGTTCGAGTCACTCTCCAGCCGTGTAATTTCGTTTTTTAGCGTGAATTACAGGAAGTTACAGAGTTAGGGACAGACAGACAATAAAATTATTGTATTTAGAACACTTAAATCTTAAAATTTACTTTCATGTGGATTGGCACACGTAAACCCAAAAAATGTGAATATGCAATTTCGAAATATGAACCCACAAATCTTATGTTTTCTGCTGTTACTTTCGGTAAGGATGCTGGCTGGATAAGCCACTTCCGACAGTATAGTAATTACACATTCCATTGAAAAACAATGAAAATGTTTTATTTGCATCAAAGAAAAAAGCAGAAACAAACAAGTAATTATCACGAGAGGAGTTTTCGTTTCTTCCGACAAACTTGAAATAAAGATTTTTAGATTTTTTATAACTAATTTTTTATGCTTACATAACCCTTTATTTATTCCGTATTTGAAATAAAGTGATTTTTTCGTATTTCATTTAAATGTGAAATTAAATTGATTTAGGTCCAAAATTCAAATCAAATACAAAAAACATACATTTTATAATATTTTAAAACTTTAGGACCACACTGTTGTAAAAAATAAAATCGTAAAATACATGATTTTTGTAAAAATATTTTTCAAGACAATGCATTCCTCACGGATTACTGAGACTATTTGTATTTTTGCAGAAATACGACTTGAATAAAAAATATCTGTGTACGGCCCCTCCCTCACCGTTGTAAAAAAAAAAAAAAAGACACAAGCGTGAATTTAGATTAGAGTGATGACGGAAACATTCATCACCTCATTTCACAGCCACAATACAGGCTGTGTGGTTTTACAGTAAAGAGCCACATCTATTATTCTGCCGGCAACAGTGAATTGAAGATGATTGAAATATTTGAAAGATTTCGAATACTTGTACTATCCACGGATATTCCTGTACATGTACAACAACAATACAATAGGTACTGGAAAGTAATTTTGCTGTAAACTTCAATACAATCGTCATAGTAGATACAAAATTACTTCAAAATAATAAAAAACATTTTTATTTATTTATATTTATTTAAATTTATTTAAACAATAAACAAGTGTACCTACATTAAATGAATGAATATTTCAAACAAATGTCAAGAAATTGTTACATAGTGAATTCCCAAGAAATACAAACAATAAAAAAATAAAAATATAAAATAGAAAATAATCTACTGAAATACAGTCCACTTATTTAACCAAACTGACGAATATAAGTATTTTTTTATGTTTGAAAATTATAAAGTTGGTGACAAAAACGTCAAGTTGCTCGTATCTGATTATTAGTCTAGGGAGCCATTGAAATGTTGTTGTAATGTTGATGTCAAATAAAAAACGATTTTTAAAAAGTCTTTTTAGATTTAGGAAAACGATTATTAAAAAAAAATAATACAGAAAAGAAAGCAAGCACAAGCAAAAGCACAAGCTTTGAAAAGTATAATATAATAAAAAATTTACATAACAATTAGTTATCTAACCTCATCAACAACTGAAATAAAATTAACTTATTTAACCAATATGACGAATACCTATTTTTTTTTCAATAGACCTTTTAAAGTAAAATGTTAAGCTTCTCGTATCTATTTGCTAGTCTAGGGAGCCTTTGCAATCCTGTAGTAATGTTGGTGTCAAATAAGAAAACGATTTAAAAAAAAAAACATTATTGGCTCATCACTGGCGTTCAGCAGGGACTCTGGTGTCATGACTCTCGAAATGACAAACAAATTAGCGATGCTTAGTTCCTTCAACAAGGAATAGAGCTCATTATTTAATATATGTGCTATAAAAACAATAAAAATCTTCTTCTTCAAACACAGCAATATTATTTTGTGGTGACATTATAATTATAATTTATAGAATTAAACTTTTTTTACACCACTTTTTTTATTATTGAAAAAATTCAACATGTTTCGAAGTCAATATGGCTTCTTCCAATGTCGAGATAACAAAAATAAAAAAATAATAAAATAAAATATTTTGTTATCCCGAGGAAGACGCCATTGGCTTCGAAACATGTTGAATTTTTTCAATAATAAAAAAATTGGTGAAAACAATGTTTAATTCTATAAATTAATACAATTAAAATCGTTAATGATTTTAAATCAATGAGTTTCTGGCATTCATAGCATTGAGGTTCTTAGTGAAATAGCTTTCCATCGTAGATGTGTTCATGAATTATTTTACCTATGCTCAAACCCCTTCGGGAAACATTGAAACCTGAACTTTTATACATTTCTTCGTTATTTAAGAAAGTAATAACAAACAAACAGGGTATCCAATTCCTAAATAGTGTCTCAGTTTTCACTATTTAAGAATTCCAGTATCAGAATACACAATCCCGAAATTTTAGGATATAAAAAAAATAATTATTTGGGTACACCAGAAATAGAACAAGACTAAATGATGACACACTCGATTCTTTACTATTGCTTTGGTCATGCCTAAATAAAATAATTTCATTTTCTGTCTGTCTGTCTCTTCGTAACGTCCATAACTTGCTGGAACCACGCTGAAATTAAAACTTTAGATAATTGGAGTGGCATGCGCAATCAGTCCGCAACATGCAACGGCTCAGGAAACGCACAAGGGTCGCCTAATAAATTACACGGCCTTTTATTTTTATATTTTTACTGTATTTAGTTTTAGGTTTAAGCTAATAATATCAATTTATATAAAAAAAAATGGTTTTCTCTTCATGAATTTTCAGTTTCGAAATCCTGCAATTATTGTGTTGTGATTTTTCACGGGTGTACGGCTAGTTGTTTAAAATAACAAAATTACTTCCCATTCAAAACATTAACATTTTTATTTAAGATATATCTAGGTCACTCAATGTTGCATTATTTCTTGATGCAACATTCCATACTTATTTAGATAAATTTGATAGATTTACAATAAATAGATTTTTTCTGCACTTTTAATAAATATGACGGATAAGTTGTATAACTGGTCAATTTTGACTTGAGAATGGATTCTCTATACATGATGTAGAAATGAGGGCTGTTTGTTTAAAGAAATTTAAATAGCGTGAAGTGAGTGGTACTTAGAAACCCATTAAATTTTTTTGATGGATTTTAAAATGGTGGGTATATTTAAAAGCTTACGTCAACTCTCAAAATGTTAAGATTTAGATACAAATTCTTTGCTTAGAACTTAAGATTTTACATTTCACGTATTTATTTTAAATTGAGTTTAATTTAAAAAATACACAATTTTTTACACACAGATTTTATTTCGGTGATTTAAAAAAATCGGGACCTGCACTGAATACCAGAGGTTCTAGAGAAAGCGAGGGGCAGATGTTGACTGAATGTCATTTAAATGATTTCATTTCCGGGTACGCGGAGAGACACGGAGAAACTGTTGAAATGAGAAAGAATCTTTATGTAATGAAAGAGAGTCGGATTGGGATGAGAGTTATAAATTAGATGAAGAAGAACTGATACGAACGAATACAGTAGTGAAGCAAAACGTTTATGTATGCGCTCCTATACACATATTTCATTAGGTAAATGAGTTACAAGCCAAGGTTGGAGTTTCTTTGAGAGTTGTCTTTTGATTTATTAATTGAAAATTCTAAAATAATTTATAAAATTGATGTGCTACCTACATGTAGTGCACGGTGTTTTCATTTTATGGGTATGAATTATTAATATATTTTATTTCTGTAAGAAAACTAATAGAAAAAATAAAGGTATTTTATGTAGGTAAAACCACGAGGAATATTAATTTTAGAATCAAAAAATTAATTATAAGATTCTTAGAACACATACTTTTAAAATAAATACAGGGGTACAAGTTTTACATATATACGGTAAAGGCTTGCGCCTTAATAATTCAAATACAATAGAGATAAATAAATCAATTCGTCACTAACTGCAAAACGACTTTGTGGTAACATTATTTATATAATTATCAAAAAACATTTTATGTGAACCTCTAATTTATTGAATTATCAACATATTTAGGTACCAATGGTCCTTTTACAGGAAACAACTAAAATATATAATAAGAATTAAAAATCAAAGCATATTTATTATAAAAAATAAATTAATAGTCTGTTCATAGGGAAGATAATAATAATAAGATATAAGGATTGTATTACGGTCGTTTGATATATCAGGTCCTTACCTTTGAAATTGCCGCTATATATAGAACAAGTAAAACAATTTTTTTTATGAAAAGTAATCATTTAATCAATCGACGTATTGGCCATTGTTCACACGCAAATTTCATCGTCTAGATTTAAATATAGAAGAATTACATAAAATCAGTACAAGTACAAATACAAGCAAAAATTTCAAGTCTTTGTGAATTAATTGAAGGCAACAGGAATAGTAGGCGTCCGCAAAAGACATGATCAAATACTACAAAAATTGGAGGATGACCCTGTTAAAAGACTCAACAACCGTAGAGCTTGTATGAGAAGATGTATGAATGTAGCCGAAACAAATGGTGTGCCAAGATAGAAGAATATGGCGTAATCATTCTAAATCCTTTCTGCCTACCCCTGCAGGGAAACGGCGTGAGTTAGTTAGTGAATGTGTTTTTAATGTAACGCCATGTTTGAAAACTTTGGAATCCATAATAATTTATTATTCCTTAATTGTCAAAAGTTTTCATATAACACTCAGTCCAAAATCAATAATAACAGGTTACTCTTCAACTAAAGCTAGCAGGCATACGATAATCCTTAAATCCTTCTTAATATTTTTCAATACTAATTAGACCTTAAATATTCCTTTACGAGATTTTTTTTTTAAATGCTGAATGATCAAGGTGTTGAAATTATGTACGTATACTGACCATACTGTCACATATTCTCCGCTATGTGGTTAGGATAAAAAACACTTGCGTAATAATAATGTATTTTGAAATACTATCAATATTTTATATACGAGAACTCACTAGAATGTTCGCGCCCGAAATTCTTCACTTGAAAAAATATATCGCTTCGTATAATCTCTCGCTGACCCCAGTTTTAAATTGCACTATATAGAGAAATACTATACTATATTATACTTTAAACAAAAAAATAGCGAAGCGTGTTTCATAGCTACGCCCCATCCCCGTTGCCGAGAGCCCTGTACTTCTCGAAGATGCATGACGATTCGAGATCTTCCGGAAGGTTCTGGGTGCTTCTTTCAATACATTTTTTGTCATAAAAATATGCATAAAATTAAAACACTGCTTATCTGTTCTCTGCATAATCTTTTACTCTCTCACCATAGTATCAGAATACATCTCAAAATTTACATAACAGTGTTACATCTTTTAAAATATTATATTATTAATAAGGATCGTTAAAAAAAGTATACGAACTGTCACTCATGTTGTTTAGCATATGCTATTGTTATGGGATCGCTATGGAAGGCTAACGAAACTCTAAAAACTAATTAAACTTTTATTCAATACGCAAAGTAACTGGATATGAATTTATTCGGAACAGTGTTTTTACATCTATTTTAAATGTTTCTAAAATATTTGATACACTAATTATCCAATTTCGCAATTCTCACGAATTATTTATCTTCGCTGAATTTTTATCACTCTTGAATAACTTATCTCTCATTTACTGATGCACGTTACATAATCGCTCAGGCTCGCGCTAGAAAACTTCTCGCTCGCCGGTAGGTACTACCTTGATTTACTATCGCTGGAATACACACACACGCCTGGCCACACCACCGAATGTGTGTTTTTATCTTATCATATCTAAGGATTTCCATGGTGTTATTCCGTTGTCAACAACAACACAACACGAAGCCGATTAATCCCTTTTTATAGGCAATGTTGCTTTCGCGATGTTTTCACAGTTTATGCGAATAAATAATTCGGTTCTAGATTTGTGTGGATCGTTTGAGTGATTTCGATACTATGTAATTCCGTCTGATTCTACCATCTGGTGACATAATTGATTTTGTGATATGATGTTGCCTTGCAATATTTCGTTTTTCAATCTAGATAATCCTCAACTATTTTATTCAATCTAAATTAAGGTTCAGGAGATTTAACGATATATTTAATTTAACTAACCCTAATACTAATAAACCATCTAATAGGGTACATATTTTTTTGCTTTTTTTTCATTTTACCCCTTCATCATTTTTATAATTTTTACAATTAATACGATTTTTCACAATAGTTTTATATGTATGTTTAGAGAATTCAATTACCGGATTTGTCCTCTGCGGGATTCATATTTTATTTTTTATTATTATAAATAATTGAAAATGAAGCTATTTATTTGAGAAACGTGTTTGGAAGTGTTTTTGATGGCCCAGGGTCTATAACCTGTGTGAGCTGGCTTAATTGATCACTCTACACAATGAAGCGTTCACCAATTCTATCGTAAAAATATTTAAAATAATATATTGCTTTATACTCCAGATTAAAAATACACAGGTATTATTACCAGCTGCAAAATCAATGTATAGTATTTCATGAGGAGAACTACAGATGTCTCTAGCATAGTCCTTTTAAATATATGGAAGGTTTCAACATGGAACATAATATATACAACTTTCAAAAATTTGATGTTCGGATGTTCTTACGATAGAATTGGTGAAAGTTGCATTGTGTACAATGATCACTTAAGCCAGTACGTACAGGTTATAAGTCCTGCGCCATCTTGTAAAAGACTTCCATACACGTCTCTCATATAAATTGCTTCGTTTCTGTAATTTATCTTCTATAATTAACCTTAATTAAAAAAAAATACTGACAACAATGTAGTTTGTTTGATGTGTGTCTGTTATTATAATTAATTATATATTTACTGTTTTCGCCTGCTACTTAAAATTGTGAAATCTAAAAAACATAATTAATTTAACCTTTTGATGTGTGTCTGTTATTATAATTAATTATATATTTACTATTTTCGCCTGCTATTTAAAATTGTGAAATCTAAAAAACGTAATTAATTTAACCTTTGTTAAATTAATTATGTTTTTTAGAGTATTTTTATAATCTAATTCTAAAAGTATTTTTATAATCTAATTCTATAATGTTTGTATTTAATTAATATTTAAATACGAATATTGATAAAATCACCCTCAATATATTTATAAATTATGAAAATAAAGCCAAAACACATAAATTTTATTTTTGTAGCACATCGTCATAAATATATAAATCGATATTAATAATCACAAGAATTGAAATACTCTTAACGAAATACAAATATTTTTGCATAATATTTATCCACTTCCATTTAATAATTATCTTCATATATATAGACTGTTGCGTTAGCTAACGACGTTGTGTTTATTTAAAATCTCCATTAATGGCTCTCGAGTTACCAATTATAAAAATTGTGCTGTGGAGAATTCTATACAAGCCACCTTTTTTATTTGGCGAAAAAAATACACCAGGTAACGTTGGAACACTTTGTATCTTGCATAACATTATTATTATTTGATATGATGTAAACTTTGTTCCTCAATATAATTAGTGCGAACAATATTTTTATGATAAATAAGGTTATTATTTGGCTCACAATATAATAATTATTAGTTGATTCAATGTAATAATTCAATATAATTGTTTTGTCGACTTTTCACTCACATTATGTTGTTGTTTGAAATATGTTTAATAATTACTAAGTTAGAGTAATATAAATTACTTAATAACAAGCACCAAAGTCTCTGCTAAACTTAAAACCAACAGGATGTAGGAACTTAGGAAGGACAAAACTAAGATGAAGCGAAAATGTTCTCAAAGATATATCAGCCTTGACCTGATCCAGAACAGAAATGAGCAAGCACAAGTCCGAGATAAGTGGAAGAAGACTTGAAGAGAAAAATCACCAGGGGTTTTAGAGCAAATAGTGATGTTGGTGATGAATTTAAATAGTATCAATTATTCCATTAAAATATTTATATTTTTAATAGAGATACGTACCTACACGTATTTAAAATGTTTTTAATTTCTTGTAACATTAAATTATTCAGCACATCATAAATCGCCTAGACAAAGTCATTTGTTCCATGAAGGTTATTTATTACACAAAATGTTTTCACATTCTTGTTTAATATTAGTCATTTGAAGTCTTGTTAATAAGTAGGTACCATATAATTATTCATGAATAAAAGTCTAACTATCACACCGTTTCGCCGCAGGGGTAGGCAGTAAGTCAAGAGAACACATTTCTTTGATGGTTTTATAAAGGTTAATTCGCTTTTATGTAATTATTCAAACAGGGTAATCTCATCTTCGCTGATTCTACAAAAATATACAGTGTTTCAATAGAAAGTTTAACAAAGTTTGGAAAGACCCTACCTACTGAACTCTCATTTATATACAAAATAAACGATAGTTGAACATTCTTAAATACGCATATATTTAAAACTCAAAGTCGACTTTGGCAATAACCAAACATTCCCTTAACGTTTCAGGTCAGATCCGAATTTCTCAGTTCATTTATTACCCAAACGAATTTTCTCCCTTTTCCAATAATGAATCACATGAATAAAATATCTATTTCTAGAGCCAAGCGATCTGTGGCCGAGGAAATGTTTTTTCTTCAATATTGAAAATAGCGTTTCCCCAAAATGTCTACGATGGAAGGCGGAAACGGGGCAGACATAATCAAGATTAAATCGGCCTGCCTTAATACCTCGGGTTTGTTAAATAATATTTAATTCAATTTGAGACGATCGAAAAAAGATTCAGCTGGTTTCGTACCTGATTTGGTATTAAGTTTACTGCCTGGTGTTCTTTAAATAATTTGATACAAATAAATCGTTTATTTAAATATTTTTGGAAATTGAAGATTTTTAACGCGGCTTGCGGTAGGAGTTGACTGGTAGCAATCGTCACGTAAGCAAAAAGCGTCAAGGCCCCTCCATGCTCGAGATTCGAGTAGACGAGTATCGTGCGCGACAAATTGTATAACCTCAATACTGAACGCGTGGAAATTTTGTTAAAACTTATTTGTTATTTGTTTTAAATCATACGTGAATTACATTAAATCAGTATTGCAATTTCGCAATGAAGATTCGGGAAATGGAGAATCTGCAACAAGTATGTGTAATACAAACTTAAAGTAAAGTAAGTTGTATATTTTGATATAGGTATTTTATACTGTTTATGTAGATTTAATATGATTCGAATGTTTACTATTTACTATTTACGTACATTACAGAGAGATAATAGAAAAATCATATTCGCAATGTCAAAAAGGGTATCAAAAGAGAAAAAAATCTAAAAACAACTTCAACGTAACGTTTCCTTACGTAATGGGAATATACAAATATAAACACACATCGAATTACATTCAGAATTGAAGAAAAGGCGTAAGGAACTTCGTTCCTGAGTCCCCCGACTGCACACGTAATTTTTCACAAAAAATAATGCAAGATGTGAAATTTTTTATGGAGATATTTGTGCAACTAAATGTTAAGTAAATGAAAAACAATACTGTTTTAACGAACGTCTTATACGACTAACTTAACATCACGGATAGGCAAACAGGATGGAGCGCTACACACTTTTGTCGTAACAGAAAATTCTTTCCTCATCCACATTTATACATCTTCGCATGCATGGATGTTGAAGCACATAATAAGACCACCTTACTGTCTGGTACCTGTACCACCTTAGTGTCTGATAAGCCTGGTCATGTCAAGGTTTTTGCGGTTGCCTTTTCTTTCTAACACCGTCAACAATTGCTTCATATACCTTATTACCTTTCCTCATTCATTTTCTTAAGCTGCTCAAACCATTTGAGTGACCCTTTTTTAATCATGTTCAGTATATACTTAAATTAGCTGAAAATTCATTCCTAATATCTTCATCCTTAATTTTATCATAAATGGATTTGATATCTACAGCCTGATCAGTAATGTTTTTTACATTAAAATTATTGTATATACTACCTAATTATAATAATTTCATTATCTGTGTATCCCGCAACTCCATCATAACTTACAGGAATTCACAAAAATTCACAGAAATTCCTGTCACAAGAATTCATAATTTAGAAAACGAAAGAATATGGCTGGAGAGAGACTCAAACCTCGAACGCGCGGACAATGCGGCGACTAATGGACGTGATTTTCTGACGTGATGGATAGTGATTTTCTCTAACCCGGGTGTGAATTTTTAGCTTCATTAATTGGGCTTCTTAGCCTGTTAACATAAAAAATAAATATTAAAAAAAACAATATTTTTAATATATAATTAATTTTAATATATACGCGGTCATACGCTTATCACGTTGTCCGCATAAGACAAAGGTCCGTGGTTCGAATCCAGGTTCCAGCATGTAATTTTTCAGTTTTATTATTTGATTATTTATTTCTTAATATATATATATATATATATCAGTACATAAAAATCTAAACAAATGTAAAATAAACTGTTATTTTTAACCTGATACTGTTAACGAATATTCTCCTCAATTTAGGCACCCCACATCGCGATGCGGGGAAAATAATAGGGTTTTTCTAAACGTTTCTTGGTGCAAATGAAAAGTACACAGCCGGGACGCGTAGTACATCACTTCTGTCATACATCTGAGTGGAGCTCCCTACAAATTGGGCTCTTTGGGGCTTTCACGTAATTCGAGCCCGCATCCGATACCCTATTTATTCTTCAAACAGCCGTCAGTTTTTCACGCTAGAACCGGCTTTGTGGGCAGGACTGCCACCTTCATGCCCTAACTATAATAAATGAGCCGCCCCCCGCTGGTAGGCCCTTCTTCCCTAATTATTCTTTATTAGCCGAGGATGGGGTGGGTGACTATACAATTTTACCGCAGAGGATTACACGAGTAAGAAACAACTTTCTTTATTTTTTTATACGTACTGGCGTGTTTATCGCTTTGTTTGTATACCACGCAAATATAAACATAAACGTGCACAAACGTACAAGGGATTCGGAGATAAGGCTGTGAAAGAATTCGTTATTGCCGAAGATTGATGAGAACGCTCCTTTTTTTGTTAAACTTAACAATGTGAACCGACTGTTCAGCTAACAATATGTATTGAAACATTTTTAAATTTATGTTTTCTCTTTTCAAAAAACACGTGATTCGGCTAGGCCTTACTTATCGCCATGAAGAAAGAAAAAAATTCTAAAGCCTTAATCCTTTGGTATCTCTGCGTCCAAGTATTTATGTAGTAGCTTACTAGGCAGTGGAAAATGTAAAAACACGGTGTGTGATTGTGTGCCTCGTGCTTTAATGGACCTCTTCATACAATTCATTCGTTTGTTTACCCGAATGATTTTTTTTTCTATTGATAAAACAGACGATAGACAATTTTATAGGAACACAAACTGGTGAAAAAAGACGCCTATAATATTTATAATATGAAACATATATATATAATATTAATACTGTCAGTAAAATAAAACATTTTTCAGAATATATCCTTATAAACTTCAGTTGATAGCAAAAAAAAAAATTTATTGAGTAACTAACCAACTTACCATCACGCCGTTTTCCCGTGGAGGTAGGCAGAGAGGATAGAGCGCCACACTCATCTGTCCTGACATACAACTTTCGCCTCATCTACATTCATACATCTTCTCATGCAAGCTCGACGGTTGTTTTTTGAGTAAAATATACTAATATTTAGTAAATAAAATATCGTGGTGCCTCTATAGTTTTTTTAGCTAGAACATAAATACAAAAATTATTTTTCATTCTTTAAACACAAAAAAAACCTAAAAAATCAAAATTTCAATAGTTTCAATTAAAATCAGCTGTAAATCAATATAAATGTGGATTTTCCTCAATTACATATAAAATAGAACTTCTGATTTTACAAAATATTTCATGTTTAAATCAACTTCACAGATGTAGTACTTTTATATATAACACATATTCTCTAGACCACTGTATTATATTATGTATTATGTATGTTATTATAGAAAATTCCATTCATTTTCCTGAATATGTAGGAATGTAAATAATAATTTTAAGAGAAAAAGTAATTTTATAATGCTGTGATATTTAAAACAGTCATACCTATCTATACAGCGCTTAATGGATTAATTAATTAAAGAGGGTTAATTTTTGCTGTAGATACAGGTATACTGTATAATCAAACTTTTCAATTTTCTTAATAATTTATTCAAAGTGTGAAAAGACGATTACCTTACTGTTTGCGGAGATATAACACTTGGAATTAAATTTTTAGGTAAGTGTGCGACACACGTTTACCGAGCAATGAAATTTGATTGGATTTCACCCGGACGCGTAATAAATCACACAAAATTGCGACAAATCTCTACGATTGATCGTTCTACGTATGGCCTGGCACTGCCGCTCAGAAGAGAACTATATTTAGATTTACTAGCGTAAAAACTCTAACGTAACTGATTGGTATAGCGAAAAAATGCCTTCCGGTCCAAACTAATGCGAAGATACCAGTTAGGTAATAGTATGTGTGTTCCACTAATTGAACCTTTAGAACTCACGGTTTCAAGTTGTTTCTCTCAAAATATTTACGGAAGATTTGAAGATTTAAGTCGGTTGACCATGACTGAAACACTTTGGGTCATCAAAATTTCAATAGTTTGATATTCAAATTAAGATCCACGGGAAATTTCCACAGTAAGGGCGCACTCGAGAATGAGACTTCAAACTCTAACTTAGGGGTTGGTGGAAGCAAAACCACACTTTGCGGCTACCAAATCCCTTTGTACATAGTTGCGAACATCGAATGCCTATTGGGCATGTGGAAACTCAAAGGAATCTTTCTGAGAACTGTAGATGGATCAGCTTTGAGACAACAGTGGTGGTATTTCATGAAAGATTTCTATGCTTACTTGGGGCGACGTTAAATACTGTTTTCCACAGGTTTATCATTCTGCAATAATCTGGATTTTAAAGAGAGTATTGGTTGATTAAATAAATAATATTAAATCATTGAATACTACCTTAACTCGAATTTATAGAAATAATTATATAATTTTTAGATATTTTAAGACAATTTATAATAATTTACGAACAACAAGAATTTAAACACCTATTTATTCTGTTTTACATTTACATATTGTCACGGGATCGTGGTTGTGGGAGGCAAATGAAATACTTAAAACTATTTAAACATTTATTCAATACGTAAAGTGAATTTTGTAATTCACACTTATTATCACTCCTGAAAAACTTTTCTCTCATATACTGATGCACCTTACTTAAATTACCCAGGATCGCACTAGAAAACTTCTCGCTTGACCGCAAGTACTTTCTTGATTTACTGTCATTAAAATCAAACGCGCACCAGCAACATACGCCGTACGATTTCGCTTGTCTGTGAATTTCTATGGCGTTGTCTCGCCGTCAACTCTGGCACAACTGTTGCGCCGTCAACTCTGGCACAACAATAGCAACCCGAACGGTCGATCCCTTTTTAAAGGTGATATCGCTTTCTCGATGTTTCCACAGTTTATGAGAATAACCCAGTCGTTTCCAGATTCGTATGAGCCATCCTAGAACCTACTAGAATTTACTATTTTTTTGAAATTTACATGTAATTCTGTCTGATTCAACCATCTCATAACAATATTATGATGACAAATATATTTTACAGCAAAACCTGAAATTTTTTATTATTATTAAATTTTATTCAAAAATAAGCATCATGTATTTATTTAATTGCCACTTAAAAGTTTTTATACACATACATACATATTCTTTTTAATTAGAGATGCAAACACGGAATACGTGTCGCTTCAATATTCTAGTTTCAAAATAAAATATTCTAGTTTCAAAATAAGCTAAGCGCTTGTTCTGGTAGCTGGTGTCCTGGGATGGGGCTCAAGATCACTAGGCAAGCATCATGACCACTACACCAACAACCTACTCAAATTATTTTCATCCCTTGTGTCCCCATCCCCATCCCCTGGTAGTTTAATATACAATTTCATTCCACTGTGCATGATTGAATTTTACGATCTATTTTTCCCTCTGAAAGGTAATCTTATTTTATCTTTTCTTCTTGTGCCGTGATCATGTTCATATTGATTTTTATTTAAGAATAATATTTATATACCTGGCATGATCAGATTCTAGAAGTATTGGAGGATGGACCTGTTAAAAACTAAAAACCTCAACAACCGTAGAGCATGCATGAGAAGATGTGTGAATGTAGCCGAAGCAAAAATTGCGTGGAATGATAGAGGAATAACTCTGCGGAGAAACGGCGTGATGGATAGTTAGTTTAAAAATTCAAAAATTTTGTGTCCATGAATAATTATATATATATTATATATATATATATATATAATCTATATATATATATAATATATATATATATAGATATATATTAATAGAAGTACAAACAATAAAATTATTTTCATTTTTTGTCAACATTTTAGCATCACTTTGATTCTTTTGTAATTTATTTCGGAGTATTGTTAATTTTTTCAATTATTTTTCTTTAGCCAGAAATGGTATGGTGCTACTGCAGTTGATGTGGGATATGATTATTTTTGCGTTATATATAATATATTTGTGCCCTATTCCATGTTGATATATCTTTTAATTCTTCCCAAGAGTGAAATTCGTTTTGATATATTTTGTTAGATATTTTATGTTCAATGAAAAGTTTAGTTTACCGAGTTCTACGATTTAAAAACAACTTTGGGTTGTATATTTTTATTGTTTTGAAGAGGTTTTATTATAAACTATTAAAAATTAAATAAACATATTTAAAATTGATATTTTTAGATTTTTTTTTAAATATAAGCATTAATATGATTGACTTCAAAATATATGTTTCCCAAAACTAAAACAGAAGCATTTTGTGCTGAATTTTGAATAAAATCTTATCAAAATTATAGTATGATCAATGCATAACCCACTTCACATAAACACTCAAAAATGTATTGTCCTCGGTGGCACGGTACATTAATTGTTTAGGTAAATAATCGTGGTTTACCGCCAACAAAAGATCAGGTCCGTTTTCCTCCAAATTAATGGCGCCCATTAATATCTCCGCTATCGCTAAAAGCCCTTAAATAATTTAAAGCACAACCATAAAGAGCATAAAAACGCCATACAATGTAGTTAAAGTTTCAAAAGAGTAAATTATTTGAGAATAAAAAATGCAGAGTCTTATATTCGGTGAACCTGAGACGTGGGAACGGGGAGACAGTGCGATAAATCACGACAATGCCCCTTTCGTCGGTTGCCCTTATTAAGTTGGTTCGTTCCGTCGCGGCCGTGACGCTTCAGCGGCGTGCCTGCACAACCGGCGCTTCTCGCTATTGAGGGCGCTGCCTTCCTTCTTCCGAGCTCGAAGGACGTTGCCGCGTAATTTATTTATTTATTTATTTGTTTACGCGCTATATAGGTTTTTACAAAAAAAATTATATAGAAAAACGTATATAAAACAATATAAGGTATAAGCAGTAAAATTATAAAATATATAAATATAAAGTTCATGTATAAACAGTAAAAGATTTAAGCTGTGTATCAGGTATAAGTAATAAAATATGAGTAGGTACCTATGAAAATTAAAAATACAAATAAAATATTTAAAGTGAAATATATGAAATATTTAATGAAGTAATATTGTCTCTTTAAATGTTAACTTTATTTTTACTAAATTGTCATTGAAAATGTCAACCATTAACCATGTTCTTTACCAGTCATTAATAATCTGTAATAATAATATTATGGATCATACCTGTGAGAGGCAAACGTAATACTGGAAATAAATTATCGATTTATTAATTATTTTAATAATTTCACAAAGTCACTGAACAAGAATTAAATTCAAGCCTTATTCTTTAAATAACACTATTTCGCAATTATTCACTCGTCTGTGAAACACTTTATTAACGCTTGCTAGAATATTCTGTTTAATTCTCACACGTAAACACTTCGCCCGATATCTGTCGGTTCGATTAATGTATGCGTTGGTAACATTACGGTCGCTACGGCTTTACTGCTGGTTAAGTCGTCTCGGTTAAACATCAAAATAATTATGGCTCTGTTCCGTCTTTTATACAGAACACGCTGGTTTTTCAAACCTTCGAGACTATTAATATTACTAGTATTTGCAGAAATGTCAACGTCGCTTCCAGATTGATCCAGACGGTTCCCGACCGTTGTAAGGCGTCCTAAAATGTTCGATCGACTTGATGTCCTCGAGAGGTTGGCTCTGACAGTGTGCAATTATCTAGTTATAATAATATAATTTGACGCAATTTTTCGATTCCAGAGGCTTTAATGTTAAGGCAATATTATCTTGGAAAAAATTGAGAGAAATATTTTATTTAAAAAAATATATTAGCTTAATTTAAGGTAAGTCGAGTGGCAACATTCAGCATTGAATTAAAAAACATACAACGGTATTGAAATAAAAATAAAACTTTTTTTTTTCAGCGCAAGCAAATGAAACACGAGAAAAATCCTTTAGTGAAGATATAAAGAGAAAATTCATATGGCTTCATAAATATTTTGTCACAGCCGATGGCAGTCAGCCTCTGAGTATGGTAAGTATAGTTAGTGCCCGTCGTATTGTTGATTGTTTAGAAATTACGAAATGACTTGAGCAGCGATATTGGCAATTTTTGACAATTTGACAATTTTTTTTTTTTTTTTTTTGACAAAACTTTGACAAAACTTTGCAATCATTTGCAAAAGTGGCAATCATTTGGAAGATCCAACAGGAATTCGGGAACCATGTTATTAGCTTCTCACAACGTACAACCGCTTCAAGGATACCCAAACATAAGTGGACAGCAAACCGCGTCTCGATAGGCTCTTAAGAAGCCAAAATAATAATGTGATTTACCAAGTGTTGACTTTGGTCAAGCAGGATCAGCGTATCATAGTCCGATAACTTGTAAAAGCAAGTAAGAGGGTGGGCATTAGAAAGGTTTATTTCATTTTAACCGAGGATTTAGAGTTGGAGAGTGTGTCCGTTTTGAAAATGGGGTAGAAGCACTTCCGTTTGGAATTCTTATTTTTAGTATCTGCTTCAGGATTTTTTGGCCAAACGTAGCAATTTCCTGACTTATTAGGCTCTCTACTCACCTGACTTGGTTTTATGTGATTTTTGGCTATTCAACAAGTTAAAAATGCCGCTAAAAGGGAGTTGATTCCAATCGTGAATTCCAATTCAGAACGCGATGGCCCAGCTGAGCACCATTCCAAAAGATATTTTCCAGAAGTGTCTTGTGTCAACAATGGTGGGTCCGCCATTGTGCATTACCAAATGGACTACTTGAGTATATGTAGTGTGTATAAATTTGTTTCTGTCAACCAAAAGTTCGATTATTTTTGAACTCACTAGTTATGTTTAAAAAAAAATTACTCAACAGAACGTTTTGATTAAATTATATTAGTAAATCGCAATGTAAATACATGATAAATATATTTATTCAATAAATCATTATAATTTGTATATATTTTAATATAACCAAATAAGCATAGAAAATTGGATTGCTACATGTAAAATTGGCGCCCCTGACATTACTAGTTGTCAAAGATGAATGTCCTGGCCTTTCTATTTTACATATTTTTTTGAGATTGATAAACTAATGGAAAAACATTATTGTATCAAAGAAAATAATAATTCAGCACCGTTACATTGAATATTCACTTATTTATCTCATTTTTAGAGCTTTATTTTGTACGTATAAAATATGGGTAAAACATAAAACGCTCCAGAAAAAATGTTTTTATTTTAGAAGTTAGTGTCAAAATAAGAGATAAAAGTAAATCCAATAAATTGCTAACATAATATTAACGTTCTGCGAGATCCTACACTGGATGAATTTTCTGACAAATAATATAATATCGCAGACGCTTTTATAGTCAAACATTTGAGTATCTCCTACATTATTAGGAAATTCGATTAAAGAAAACTGTTTTCATTTAAGTATCTGCTGTATAAAATTATTAATACAAAATCCATACATTATAATACAATACTTATAAAAGAAGAGATTAACTTATCTGTCGTCAAACTTAATGTAAAATATTCGATTTTTTATAATTATTAACTGTGTAAAAAAATTTCAAATAAGATGGGGTTAACATATTACTACATATAAGAATTTCTTATACAGGTGCCAATGTTTATAAATGTAAATATATGTTTTATACGTAAGCAATTCTAATAAAAAGAGTAATTTAGCACTTTTTAAGAAAACGTAAAAGTCTTTGAAATGACTATTTTGGTGCAGACTAATCTGTTGCTAATGCAAATCGATGAAATTACGAACATACCATAAAGTATATATTTAATGTGCCTTCATAAAAAATCAAGTAGTGCGCACGGGGTCTGGAGAATATAGAGCACTAAATAATATACTGAACACTAAAATTTTAGTTAACCAACGTCAAGATAGCTTTTTATGGACGGATTGCCTACATAATAGAAGAAGAAGAAGACAAAAAACCAAATGACGACAAAAATAATATTAATTCCGCGGCGTAAGTTTATATCGGAGTCAATTCGTATAAAGGTGAATTATTAATTGTTATCGATTATATTTTAGGTGCAAGATGAATGATGAGCTTAAATGAATTAAAATATTGATTATGTAATTCGATCCGTAAGTACCTTCGTTCATCCTAGACTTCTGATGTACATATGTACTGAAAAAAAAGCATGTTAACCGCCATTAGGTTTGACGTTCATCCCCCGAGGTTAAGGCTCCAATAAAATTGAAAGCTAAAAAATCTAAACTTCGGGTGGCGCAATTCGCTCTCGCCCTCTGTCTGTCTCTCACCCTTTCCGCCCCACCCGACCCACCACGCCATCTTCTTTCGCCGTCGTTTTCGCCATTAGCACTTTTTGTCGATAAATTATGGAAAATAATGCAATTAAGCGGTTGGGTTTGAGCTAGGCTCCGGGATTGTGTTCGTGGCCTTAGCATTTCTCCCTTAGATATATTTTTCAATTCCACCCACTGTACACCGTGTCTTTACAGTTTCGTATATATTTATTTAGTCTTTTAGATATTAAATTTTTTCCAGATTTATTTCTGAACAATACTGTCTATTTTTTTTTGTGGAATACTTTTTTACTAATTTATTAATTTTTAATACTTACTTTTATTTATTGTATACATAATGAAGCTTTTTAGAAAAACGTTATTCTTTTCTATTGGAGATAGACATTTATGCTTAACATTATAATGGTAAAAATATAGATCAATAAATACATTTATTTTTTGATAATACATGACCTGAATTGAGCTTATGCATAATTTGAAACACAAAACATAATATGAAAACAAATATGGAACACAAAGCACATAAGAACAAAATTTAAAATTTAAAGAATATCAATAGTATAAATATGGTTACGAGATGGTAGAGGCAGAAAGAATTGCACGCAATCGAAGATTTAACTCTTTTTAAGCACTCCACACCTTTAACACTAAATCGGAAACTACTACAAAGGAATTTAAACCTCCGATTAAATTCGTGTCCAGTGACTTTGTATAATTTAATAAATGTTTTGTTTTTAGTGTTTCATTTGCCTCCCACAGCCACGATTTCATAACAAAATAAAAAAATTAATGAATCTCAACAAGATAAATACAATAAATAACATATTAAGTATGTAGGCAAACTATAAAATAAGGAAGTAGATTTAATTTATTATATTATACCTAAAGTGTACGAACATAAAACATGTTAACAGAGCTATATTGATATTCTAGGTGAATTCATAATTCAGTTAGTGCACTGGGTACCTACATAAAATAATGTATCTGTTAAGTGTATACTATTTTTGAAATTGTTATTAAAACAGAGAATAATGCGTTTTATAATAATAAACCATATAAACATGTAAAAACTTTATGAACATTGTATAGAGAAATAATAAATGCGGAAAATAAGTATGGAAATATATGATATATTGTAGTATAGAGTACACGGATAATTAAAATTGTTTTATTTAAAATCAAAATAAATATAAAAATTTAGTAAAATAACTATAGAAACGGGAGTATCAGTAAGCATATAATATATACAAATTTATTACATTTATAGATGAGTTATTTATTATAAATATAAACTCATATAAAGGCTAATTATATTGGTACTTTGGAGTCGAATATATTTTAATGAAAAATTCTTCAAAAATTGTTTATATAGTGCGTACACAAATAATATATAAGCGATCATCGACACACAGTTTTTTTAATCAATTTAGAATTTATATTTAAAAGGACATACTTATATTTTTTTTTCTAGCCGGTTGAATAAATTTTTTGTTCCTTTTTTATTACCACTGGCATTACATACGTACAGATTTACACACTATACGTTTGGTTGTAGAAAAATATTTAAAAAAAAGAAATATATATCATTAAAACTTCTAGTCTTTTAATAGATCATTAAAAAAATTTGAAAAATTATAATGGTGTTACAGTGAAACAAAATAAAGATCTAATTATTAAGAATTTTTAAGGGATGTTCCCAGGGTAATTTTTAAGCCATGAGAGAAGTTAATAGACGGAATTACCCATTGCTCCGAGTAAAAATGGGAAAACTTTAAAGTGGACTTGGAAGCAAAGGTGAAACTTTAAAACATTTATCACAATAAGTGCCGAGGCGCTTTCTTCTGCAGATTACTTTCCCGAGCAAAATATATTGGGAGACTTGTTGATCGTTAGACAATTGAAAACATTTTTAAAGAAAACTTTTTATTTCATTTTCTTACCTAATTTTTTTAAATACTCGAGTGTACCATTAAACGGTACAGGAATGTAGATGAAAATTCTGTAATTCAGTATTATTTATATATACAAATACCAATATTTAAACAAATTTAATGCGTAATAATGTTAAAGCTAAGAGAACCGTATGAGTTAAGGAAAAAATATGTGACATTTATTCGTTGTGATAACCTTATTCTGAGAAATAATACACCTAACCTATTTTATTTTTCTTAAACTGGCAGTGGTACCGGTTTTGCAGAGCATTAAGATTTCATATTATTTTGACTATATTTTAATATAATATTAATACTAAAGTTGTATCTTTTTTTTTAAATTTTGGGTACCTATCTAATTGGAATTTATGGAATGGCAGCATGGACGCTTACGGGAGAATTGGTAAGGCGACTTGAGGCATTCGAGATGTGAATTTACTAAGAATTCTCAAGATAAACTGGATGGACAGAGTTACAAGCGGAGATGTTATGGTTCGGATGAGTAAAGAAATATAAGTTATTAAAACAATAAAAATCCGAAAATTTTCAATATCTCGGACATGTGATGAGATATCCAGAAAAGTAGGGGATCTTGCATTTCATAATGCAGAGAAAGATTGCCGGAAGTCGGGGCCCTGGAAGGAGGAGGTTTGGCCAGTCTGCTGAAGAGCTGTTTCGGGCTGCAGTAAACAAAGTTCTCATATCCTATACGATTGTCAATATCCGTTGAACGGATAGGGTATGAAAAGAAGAAGAAGAAGAATGGGACCTGTGTAAATGTTTCAAAATGAAATTTGAAAATATCAAAAGTAACAACGACTGTCGGGGAATGTGACAGGATTTCCACATACCCATAAGTTGGTCATTATTTTGATTTGCTATCACCCATAACGTGTATGGGGGCGATAGCTTTGGTGTTAAAGTTCAAATTGAGTTCATTCGAGTTGGACATTGAGTAATGGTCGGTCGGGGGCTTGCGGACGGTGGGGGGTTAGTGTGGCGGGCGGTGGGTGGTGGGTGGGAAAGTGGGTGAGAGAGCTGACTGACGCCAAAAAGGGAGCAAGCAGATTTCCCGAATTAAGATCGATCTTAAGGCTTCTTGAATGAAAAAATTCTTTTGCGCACATTTATTACAAATCCTGATTCGGTTGATTCTTTAAAAAGTTTTTAATTATCATTTCTCGGTATTTTAATTACAGATTTGTTGGGATATTTCAAAACCAAGTTTTCTGTTTATTTATTTCAATGGTTTTAGAACTTTTACAATATGACAGAACTTATGTTTACGTAACAAAGTGTGTTTATCAGGCTCGTGCAGTGAGAACATTGAAGCAAGACTTTTAAATACATTGGGGAAAAAATATCAAATATCGAAGTTAAATATTTATTTGACAGAATATTATGATATATATATTTTTTTACATTTTTTAAAATATGCTTAGAAAAAGTCATGTTTCAATGTTCTCACTGCAAGCCTCTGGTACTTATATAGGTATATGTGTTTATATGTATATAGGTATATATACTACATACATAACTATAAACATATATAAAAAATAAATATAATGAAAAACTTATAATTTAGTACAATTATCAATATCATAATATAATAAGTGACGTACAGACATACAGACAAAGATTAACCGAATATTATAATAGTGAAATGAGCATCGAGCAGAACCCGGCAGCGACTCAAATTCACACAAAGAATATCTGCTAATAGTGCATGCTCATTACCTTGTATGAAAAGTATGTTAAAAAGAGTATTTTTTATATAAAGTATGTGTTTTGTTTTAAATATGATTTATGAACGAGTATTTCTAGATGGATCTTGGAATGATATTGACCATAAGAGGTTATCCAAATTATCATAATTAATTATTTTATGCAAAAATATTACATCAGTTGTTATTTCTGTAAGTTAGAACAGACTTATCTGATATTGAAGGTTCACATGCTCAATTGAAATTCGTAATTTATAGTTTTCAGAACCATTTCGAATAATTCTTGTAGAATTTTCTGGGATCTTCCGATGAACGTTTTCAATTAAGCCGAAATTTTGGATTCCATTGTAGGGTCTGTCAACAGGATTGATGTCGCTGGTGATCTGATTTTTAAATATTGTTATAGAATATGTCTCCAGGCTCCCTTGCGAGGATAAACGTGGTTGCTTATTTTTTTTTTTTTTAATATTTTGTGACTTATTAATTATTATTAATTATGTGAGTTATTTCCCAATACGAGCTCAATTAAATGAAAATGAAGTGGATTTATTAACCTGAAAATTCGGGAACGACAAAAACGAATATAGTAGCTCCGAATAGTCAAGAGTGCCGGAGACTGGACCACACAGGCAGTGTTGAGGGATGTACGGCGCTCTTTTGTTTCGGCAATCATGGAACTTAGAGTCCCATGACGTCAATAATAGTAATAATAATAATAAGAAGAAGACAATAAATGTTGAGCCCCTTTATTCGAATATGTCATTATTAATAATATTGAAAATAATATCATAGATATATTTTGAGGAAATTATAGACATGGTTTGAGGATCTTCTTAAGACTTCTAATTACTGAGAGTCACAGGTTAATTAGTGAAAACTCACCGCACGCCCAGGACCATTTAATGAGGGAATACTCCCATATAGATCCTATTCATTCGTTGCCCGGTTGACATTTTTATTAACTATAAAGATCATACCGCGCTGTGCCGTGTACATGAAGATACTGTATCTCAAATTATCTCGTTTATAGGATATAATTATAATTACAGATTATAATCACTGATTACAATTACAGATGTTATAAAGGGCCAGTAAAAAATGAACAATGCCAGTATAAAAGTTTATCATTACCAAAGATTGTGAATTTTAAAGTGCGGCAGGGAAAAGAGGAAAAAGAACTATTTTTGAGGGAAGAAAAGCACAATGAAACGGAAAAAACTGAGTTCAACTCTAGCACCGCGAGTCCAAAACCGATAGATAATCATCCACAAAACAGCTCCCAAGGCGACGCCCACATCCGTAACTCCCGGAAGAGCCCGAGCTTTCTCCCTTCACGTATGAGGTCATCGTTCAGAAGAAAACGATGCCCCACTCCTTCCAAACCCTCTTGCGTCCCTTAATATTTCGTAGTTCCAGAAGATGTGCTCTGGTGTCTGATGTATGCAGACGCAGACGTACCAGGGTAACATAGCGAGTCCCAGATCACGTCGCTTGCTCTGAAATCTCGAGACTATCTGAATCGCGCAGTCTTCAAGAACCAGAGGATCTCCCTGGTTTTTTCCTCACGGCGATTCTGGGGAGAACGGAGTAAGTCTACCTCCCTGAGGTGCCGTGTCCCATCTCCCATTGCTCAAAGTCGCACTACGGTTACTTAAGTAACTCTTCAAAAGGTTGAAAAGTAACAAGGGCACTGCTCAGTGATGATCCCCCCTATCAGGCATTATCGAAGGCTCCGGATATGTCCAAAAAGACCCCTAGTTCCTAATTATTCATAAATAAGTCAATAAAGACTTATGAATATAGAAGAGGTTGCGGAAAATTGTTTTGTTTATTTCCTCATTTATTTCTGTCAATCGCCGTTTGATGTTTTTGATGTATTGAAATGTATTCATTGCGTACTCCTTTGATTTTATGTGTTTAGACGTTCATAATATCATGGTTCAATATTACGTCATACTGAATTTGTTCCGTAATGCAGAAATTTCAAAAGCAAAATGGGCCCTGCAGCCCCGTTTAGTAAACATTATGGTGTGGCGTCACTCGCTATATTCACAAAGTGTTTACAATATTTACGGAAAACAGTAAATTTTAAATTACTTTCGAAATCTAAACCAGAACATGGTAAATTTATTTGAAACTTTAAATAAATTATTGCAACTATGTGTAATTATTATATATTTGATTAATAAAATAGCGCAAGGACAATTTAATTTTAATACTCACTGCACTCCTGCTAGTATATATATATATTTTTAAATTTATTTTTACCGTTGATTTTTTTGAAAATTGTCGAATGTTTTCTACGTTCGATTTCATCAAATATCTTTTAAAGATTTTTAGAAACAACTGAGAAAAATTAATAAATCTACTTAAGTTTTATCTTTGCATAAATAAAATGTTTTTTTAATTTTAACATAGAATTTTTTTTATCAAAATTTGAATCAGTGTCTCTCAGAGTGTTTTCAGGAAATTAAATCATTAATTTTTGCATAAGCAAAATTTTTTATTTCATTTTATGATTTCAGATTTTTTTATGCTGTTAATTATCATTCCGATATGCGAGGGTTGGCTGAAAAATTTGTAGTCGCGTAAAAAGCATACTGGCCGGTGTCGACTTAATATTTTTATCGACAATTTTGACCATTTCATTTGTGTTTTTAGTGGGCTAGGCTGCCAAGACACCTGAGGTTGGAACAAAAGCACTTTTATGTAGAACGTTACAAAAGGTATATTCCTTTATTTGACAATCGTCAGGATTATTTCAAAGCAAAATATTTTACTGTGAATGATATCTGTTTCCACTACTACCCACCAAAATGCAAAAAATAATCGAAACTCACCAACGTAATGCGATCAATTTTGGCATTATCATGATGGTATTTAGAAAAGAGGAAAACAATAAGATTGTGCTGGCTTTATAACCAAGAAATTTAAAAAAAAAAAATTGGTAGCTTTATAACCAAAATTAAATCAAACAGGAATGACCTCGAATGCTTCCACCAAGATAATTCACCGGTTCACACAGCTGTGATTGCAATGGCCGTGCAGCGTGTCACTAGCTAGTGATTAATGAGTCTTCAACTTTGTTCACCTGAGATGCTCTATCAGACTTCCACAACTTCTTTTTCCACAGTAAATATCTTAGTGAGAAATAATTAACACAAAGACGATGACGTGACGGCTATGGAAAAGTATTTTAAGGACCTTGATGAATCCTTCTTTAATACTGGGATACCTGCTTGGAAACATGTGGTTTCGAGTAGTTCATTTGGCTTCAAGAAGTATTGAAATATTTTAAATCATAATTATAATTTGGTATACACAAAGTTAAGTTTTCAATAATTTCTCTCTGTGTAATAAATTATAACAAAAGAAGCAGGAATACTATAGATATTACTGAATAATAAATAATTGTAGTAAATGTTGGAATAAAAATATTATCTCTTTTGTCATGATATTTTAAATTCTAGAGGAGATATACCTCTAGGAGGAACCATAATTGAGGATTTTTTTCTGGTTTGGGTCTTCTGGGGTATTGTGCCGTGTTATTATGACCTTTCTGGCCGACGTTCCGGATCCCATTGCAGGGTCCATCATCAGGGCTGATGCATTGATACGTGAGCATTGGCCTAATAAGCGTTTTGTACACTTATATCTTGGTGTTTCTGGACAGCAGTATGTATTTTATCTGCTTTGGAAGGCGGAAAAAACAGCGATTTGCGCTCACTGTGGGCTTTTGCTCCTCTGTAGTATTATTGTTGTTTGTTATTAGGGATCCTAAATATGTAAGTCTTAGTACTTTTCAAAATTTTGACTTCCACATGATAAAGTTGGGATTTATCGGGTGCATCCTACGGCCATATATTTGGTCTTCTGCTGATTTACTATGAGACCCATGTTTTTGGCAGAGCTTTCAAGATTTATGAAGGCATTACGTAAAGTACTAGTAGTTTTCGTAATCATGTCGATATCATCAGCGTAAGCCATTAGTTGCACAGAGTTGTCAAACATCGTTGCACTTATTTGCTTTTTGCGAGCAATAGACTGCGAATAAAGTGTTCTATAGACTGGCAAATGTTCTAGAAGACAAATATAAAACGTTTCACATTAGAGTGACTAGTGAAAAATTAGTATGTATTGCACTAGTCACTCTAATTAAGTTTGTGCCTATTTTTTATTCATTAATTTTAAATGTTTTTATTTATTAATTTTTAATATTTTTTCCGCCAAAATATTTATTAATTAAAAATATTTACGAATTTCTACTGAAGAAAATCATTCCATAAGATGCAGAAAAATAATTCCTTCATTGTTTGGGCATGTTGTGACAAGGAATAGACATTGCCTAGAGCGGTGTTTTTTAATCTGTGGGTCGCGACCCCCAGGGGGTTCGCAAGCCAGGTAAAAGTAAAAAGCATGGGTCATATACTGCAATAAAAGTACAATTTTTTAACTGAGAAAGCTGTGACTGTTTACTTTTTAATAAATTTTCAAACCTTGGCTGTATTTTTGAGACGTTCAAAATCAAATAATTTTTTAATTGAAGCCTGTTTATCTTTTGAGTTTTTATATTTACCGTTTCAGATAACATTAGTTCACATAGCTAAGAAGTGGCTAATTGCACTAAGAATTTTAAAGATTCTCTCGCCAACTCTGGATATGCTTCTCTTCGCTTCTCTTCATCCAGAAAATGTCTATCGTTTGCAAATCGAATTTTATTTTAAACGTTCCGTGAGCAGCAAAATCTTTAAGATTCTCTCATCTTCAAGGATAACAAATCGGCCAGTTATACTGACATATCCAAAAGAAGATTTATTTATCCATCTTTACCCATTGGCAGTTTCAGAATCCAGTTTTGGAAAGTAACTTAATTTTTTTACCGTTTTTTAAATCACGGACATTATTTTGGACCCAGGGGGTTGCCAGAATTTTTTCACTTGTAAAAGGGTCGCGTATTTTAAAAGATTGAAAAACACTGGCCTTAAGAGATAAGTGATCCCTGGGAATGTAAAAAAAATGAGTTATACGGTTAAGAAGTAGGTAGATCTCCAACAAGACAGTCAAAATCTGAGATATGACTGGAGTCTCGCTACACTTCAAACGGACTTGGGATTACAAAAATATGCGTAGAAGCAGACTTTAAGATCACAATAATCAGGCGTGAGCACATTAACTGAGTGAAAGAGGAAAGTTAATAAATATTTAGAAACGTAGACACCATGTTGTCTGAAAAAAAATATTATACCACAAACATCTTCACTAATAATGTACAATGTTTTGTGTTCATATTTTATCAAAAAGTGGTTGAATTAATTATCAGTAGATGTGAAATGTAGGTACTGGTAAATAGACACAATAATTATAATAGTTAACTGTGTGGTAGTTTACGAGTACTTCAGTTTACAAGTATCTATCTATTAACAATTAGGTAATTAGTTTGCAAGTAATTAGCCTCCTAACACGTAATTGAATATGACAAATGGTTATGTTTCATTATATATAAGATTCTCATTTATTAAATGAAATAATTAAAAATAAAAAATATTTATCATGATATTAGATAATATTAAACAGAGAAATTAATTCTCCAATCCAAAAAAGAGGAATATGTAAAATTTACATTGAATCGAAATGTAAGACCCTGAAGTGAGCAAATAAAATAAAATAGTCGGCTAATAAATTTAATTTAATCATAATCTACATGACAGTGATATAAAATTGTTTTGTTATACATTTGTTCAATTTATTAACATTTTATCTTTTGTAACTACCTAATATTTGTGAGCAAAAAATATTTTTCGTGATAAACATGAAATAAAATATTAATTTAAAATATTAAAGCATAAAGTCATACGCTAAAAAGTACTTTTTTTGCTACGACAATAACGGCACTCGAAGTATAATCGTTTCCATCGCGACCGGCGCGTCGGCCGCGAACGCTGCATATCGTAACAATCTCATTTCAATCCCCCTCCGGAGTCACTTAGTGACCCCTTTGGAGTCACTCAGTGACCCCTTTGGAATAAGATCTGATACGTTTCATGCTTCATTTTTCAATGAATTTTAAATTCGACTTTGAGTCCTCCGTCTGGCAGACGACCGGAGATAAAGTTTACAGTGTACTCGTGTCGGCACATGCGGGGGGCCCTGATACAGTTGTGAACTTGTGCTTTCCGAAACTTTCAAATTGATATTTTATTGCATCGGTTCGTCGGCGTCGGCGGTGAATAATAAATATCTATTATGAACTTGATCGTGAAAATAATTTGTTCGCCGTAACGTTATGCTGCACAAAAAAAAACAAATATTGCACTTGACATGGCCGTGAAAAATTGCATTCATTCGAACCATATTTGTAATAAACTTGTTTTATCACTGGTTTCTTTAGAGATTTTTATATATTTTTTTATATTCCACTATATTTCACTGATAAACGATAAAGTAATAACGTTATATTTAAAAAAAAATGCGTGAGGAATATGTCGATAAATTGGTCGCACATCTCGAAAGAAAAATAGTAACATTTACAACAATTTGAAAAAATAATTTGAACGGATAAACGGATTTTAATATTGTAGTATTTCTTTAAACCAATTTATTTATTCAATTATTAAAGACATCCGTAATAGTTAAATCAAGGAAAAAAAATTTGTTGCTACCGGGACTTGAACTAAGGATCTCCTATCTATCCAGGAAAGGTGCGTTACCACATACTATCAACTTTTAAAGATAGATAATATGTATTAATCAATTAATAAAAAGTGATTTACATATAAGGCCGATATATTGATGGCAATGCGGGAGGTCGCTGTAGCGTAATGGTAACGCACCATTCCCGGATAGATAGGAGATCCATGGTTCGAGTCCGGGTAGCAGCAAATATTTGTTGGTTAATTTAATTATTTTGTGTGTCTATTCTAATTGATTAATAATTTTGGTTCGAAAATTCACACAGAATTTGCGACTTCATAATAAGAATGTGTTCTTTAACATAATTTTATTATTTCATTTACAATTAATTGCGGGTTAAAACACTTGTAAAAAAAAAAATTTAACTTGTCGTCACCGCGGTGTACACTTTTTACCTTAATAATAATAATAATAATAATAATAATAGGTCTTTATTTCAGCTTGTTGAGAATAGATTCTCACCTCGCCATATAGATATATATACATATAAGTAAAAATAGAAAATCAACAACAAACATACAAGTTGAATAAGAAATTAAAACATGTCGAAATTAAAAATAGAAAGTAGAAAATAATAATAAAACAATAAAAATAGATAAATACTTAAAATAAAAAAATGGATAACAGTCACTGTTGATACGATACTTAATCCCAATTATAATATTTTCGTTGTCTATTCGTCCGTAGCTTCGTGTAACCTAAATAACTTCTTTATAGTATAAAAGCTTTTTTTTTCTTTTTGTCATTGTTTTTATTTTTTCGAGAAAAAGTAGTCATTTTTAACGGCTTACAGCTAGTAAATATAATAAACGCCCATCTACCATGTTACGCTGCTCAACCGAGGATAAGCTTTCCAAAATACGAATCATTTCGAATAAAATAATAAAAGAAGTGTATGAAAATAAAACATTTCTTGTATCTATATCTATAAGTGGGGTTGAATTGAATAAAGATTGAAATAAAGATTCTAATTGATTATAAAGAGCATTTTTAAAAAACCTAATGATTATCCGAATATAGACCTTTTTAAAAAATTACAAGTCCCCACGTTACAAAATATTTACAAAAAAAATTACATTCTTCAACTTCATAAAAATTTTCACAGTAATAACGAACTGACCCAAATAGTATCAAATAGCATAAAATTAGTTGCATATCACTGTAATACATAACACAACTGCTCAGCATCATTATACATTTAGAGGTGTGAAATGGGTTTAGCGAATTAGCTGTTAAAATGAGGAATCTACTAGCTTATTGATTAATTGTGTATACATTTTATTATATAATTCTTTGGAATATTTCTTTAACAATGCATAGTTTTAAATTTAATATTATTTATACTACAAACTGTTATTATCTTTGCTTAAAATTTTCCATTATTTTTCTCTTTAATATATTTGTATTTAAATGTTTTGCTTATTATTTGTTTATTTTACTATTGTCTCACATGATTGCGTTATAATTACTACATATTAGTTAATTTTTTTCCCTCTTATATAAACGTAAATAGTACGTACTTGTAACTAATTAATATATTTAAAATATTACGAATTATATTATTCATGTAGAAGAGAAATATCTATCTTTATTGTAAAAAAAATGTATTTATCAATTAAATAAAATATAAAAAAATAAACATAAAATGGGAATTCATTAATAAACTAAATAATTTAGAATTTTACGGTCGTTCAGAATCTTCTGCGTAGTGTTTTCTGGGTAACTTTTCCTTCAGAATAACAGATAATAATTATATTAGGTCCTTACATATGAAATTGGCGTTTTGCCGTACTGGCAAATTTGATCTCAAATATTTTCTCTTTGGTTAGGAATTCCAAATCCAAATTTATACAGCTATTTACTCATGTATTTCTGTTTTGAAAATTATAATTCATTTGTTTTTTCCTCAATTGTTTTTTTCTTTGCGTCACTCAGTTTACAAAATGAAAAACATGAAATATCGCGTTATTTACGAGTACGAGTTCCATCGTGGCACCAGTGCTGCAGAAACGGCTCGAAGGATTAATGATGTGTATGGCGACGGTGCCGCAAAAGAAAACACAGTGCTTTTTTGGTTCCAACGTTTTCGTTCTGGAAATTTCGACCTGCAGAACAAGCCCCGTGGACGGCCGGAGACCAAAGTTGATAATGAAGAATTGAAGGCTATTGTGGAAGCGGATCCATCGCAAACCACATCCGAGTTAGCTGCAGGCTGCGGTGTTAGTGATAAAACTCTTTTAATCCACTTGAAGCAAATTGGTAAGGTGAAAAAGCTTGAAAGGTGGGTACCTCACGAATTGAGTGAAGCAAATCAACAAACGCGCGTTGACTGCTGCGTTGCATTACTCAACCGGCACAATAATGAAGGGATTTTAAATCGAATCATTACCTGTGATGAAAAGTGGATCCTGTACGATAATCGGAAGCGCTCATCGCAATGGCTGAACCCTGCCGAACCAGCCAAACCATGCCCCAAGCGAAAATTGACTCCAAAAAAGTTACTTGTGAGCGTTTGGTGGACTAGTGCTGGTGTCGTTCACTACAGCTTTCTTAAATCTGGCCAGACGATTACGGCAGATGTCTATTGTCAGCAACTGCAAACCATGATGGAAAAGCTAGCTGATAAACAACCGAGGCTGGTTAATCGCTCTAGGCCACTGCTGCTTCATGATAACGCTAGACCACACACTGCACAACAGACGGCTACCAAATTAGAGGAGCTTCAATTGGAATGTCTAAGACATCCACCGTACTCTCCGGACCTTGCCCCAACAGATTACCATTTTTTTCGAAATTTATAACTTTTTGCAAAGGAAAAATTCAACTCCGATGGGGCAGTCCAAACCGCCTTCAAAGATTTTATTGATTCCCGTCCGAATGGTTTTTTTAGTAAAGGGATCGATGAACTACCTATGAGATGGCAAAAGTGCATAGGTAGCAATGGTACATACTTTGATTAAATAAATATATTATAATAAAAAAAAATCGGCCTTATGTTCCTCCCATACTAAACGCCAATTTCATATGTAAGGACCTAATAATAATTAAAATATATAAGTACACGAGGTGGGATAATATATTTTTAAGATTGATAATTAAAATATTTATTAGATAAGTGCTAATCATTGATGATGCTATTTGTTGATAGATTGTATCTCTGGCATCTTTTTTCCTTCTTTTCATCTTCTAATGCAATATCAAACGATTTTCCTTAGGTATCCCATCGTACTAAAATATAAGTAAAAATATTTTGTAAATTTATCATGATCGAGTGCGTAAGGTTTGTCTTAAGTGTACATTCATATTATAGTCATAAAAAGTAACAATATCAATCTGGTCAGCACTATTAAAATCATTTATTTTATATATTGGATAGGGTATAATAAGTCCATAATGTTTAAAATATTTACTTTGGGACTTCTCTAGAAGGAAATTTCTCCATAACTATCTAATCACGTTTCTACGATGTCGTTCTCAAGAGCTTAGAAGAACGAGCTGAATGTATATAAAAAGAGCCGTGCGAGCAGCTGTGGATCAGTTATTTCGTGACTTGGAAGCGAACAAAGTGAAATTACATTGAACAGTGCTAGATTTTTAGGTCATGGCTTTTTAAAACGAACCAATTTTGCGAATTGCAAAACCAGATATTGTTTGTTCAGTGTAGGGTGAGAAATTTACCATTGATAAGAATGTATAAAAATATGTATTTATTTTATTTTTTATTTTAAAAAAGAAAATCATTTGATTTAAAAAAGTTAAAGTTGATACGGACACCTAAGTATGAACCAATAACTTGCTTTGAAGTGCAGCAGTGTCCATTACCTTGAACGGCTTAGAGCCAGCCGAACAACAGCCAAATTGTCAGTCTATTACCACCGGGATAACAGCCTAAGAACTTATCCTTTCCGGAGATTTAATATTATTTCTGTACATTTTTCTAATCGGTTAATGTTATATGCTTTAAATATCAAAGAGCTTTTTTTTTTTTGTTACGGTACTAAAAAGGTGTTTTTATGAAAATTTTTTTTTTCTGATTGTTACGGATGTTTACAATGCAATTCCAATAAGAATAATTTTGATGTCTTTCCATATATTTGTCTATCTCTCCGTAATTTCCTGCAACCGTATCTTTTTTAAAAAATATTTTATTATTATGTTTTTTTTAATTTTTTTTCACTCCACCATTTCTCCAGGATACATTTTGTATACAAGTCTACACCGTTTGATAGATCTTACCCAAATTTTGCACGTTCATTCTTTAGAAACCGACGTGTAAAAGTCATTTTGACGGGTTGCAGCTAGAATGAATATAATAGGGTAAATAATATAAATATTAAGAATAGAAAGGAAATTGATTCGTAGGGATTTCTCAAGAGGAAATTAACGCCATTACGATGCAACAATGTAGAAAGTTCACTGCTTCATAAGGATCTCTCTTGTTCCAGCCGGGCTCGCTTTCCTTTGTATCTGGAAGTTATAACGGTTACAGGCATATCGGTGACTCAATGCGACCTGCGAACGGCTGCCAAATTAGAATGCCTGCTTCTAGTTAACGGTGTTATAATAATTTATATTGCCGGGACTAACGCGAAAAGTATGCGAGAGCAAATTTCAGCGTTTCAGCGTAACGACGTCGCTGCGAAACTTTGGCGAAATAATTTGCGCATTCCTCAAAACTTTGTGTTGAAATTAAGTTTCGCGATTATTTAATAGTTGGGGAGGTTTTAAGGTTTATGAGTGCACAAGATTAAGATTCTGTTTCTAAAATATTTTCAAGCGATAAAGTGAACATTTTAAGAGTTCTAACCAGAGTATTTTGAAGTTTTGTATTAGCATACCGATTTTGTAATTAAGTCCGAAGTAAAAACTGTATAAGTACTTTAAGTGAATTTTTTTTTGGTATTTTATTTATTACCTACTTCTATGATTTCATATTAAGTTTTCAAAATACCTTAGCCAATATGTTATAGTCATTTTTTCGTATTTTATTTGAAAAGTCAGGGACCAAAGACTAGGTGCATCTATCTTCGATCCACCGGCCGTATTCCTGAAGTTAATAGGAAATACATTTTGGCAGTCGCATCTATGGTCTTTGAGACCTTTCAGTGCCTTCACTCCAGTAGCGGCTCCACTCCAAAGGTACGCTTGTTGGTCTTTCTCACGAGTTTCAATAACATATTCTTATACATGTATAATTTCATTTCCTGATTGCATATACGTTGTATGATTGTATATATATATTTAGCGCGAGTTCCAATAACATATTCTTTAATAATTTAATTTACCTAATTCTTGATTATATATATTTGTACGATTGTATATATATTTAGCGCGGAAGCAAATGTAAATAATATATTGAGTTTTCTCTTGGAAGATTAACTCATTACTCTTATTTTAAGTCACACTATATATATCTTCAAAAAATAGGTAATGTTGGGTTAGGTTTGGTACAAAATGTAATCTGAGTAATGTTAAACAGTCCCTAGTGATACGAACCAAACCACAGTATCGTGAGAATATTATTAAAATAAGATTACAATTTAGTTATTATGTCATTTAACTTTTCTTTTTTAGTCCTATTAAAGACATTCTTTATATATCTTGATGAAATACAATATTTAACTTAGAAATAAATAATAACTCAAGATAACTAATGAATTGATGAATGAACTAATGACATTACAAGAAAAAATGATATGTTTAAAATTAGATTTTTACGAAAAAATTTGGTGTTGAAAGTTATCTGAGTAGGTATATACTAGATTTTTAGTTTTTACCATTATTTTTTTTTAATTTAAAAATATACGTATCATGAAAATTTACTTAGGTTTTATTTAATTAATGAGTGAGCATTTGAAATGTGTGGTCTGGGGCTGATAAGACGTCGATTGTTCGCGTCAATGGACGAGACGCGAGAAAAGGACAGCCGTATGCGAGTCGGCAGCACTGAGTGCGATAAAAACTTATAGAATTGAAAAGACGCAGAATGAAAGTAATTTTCAATTTTATCTATTCCTCTTCGAACGCATTGTTTCAACATTCATCGTTTGATAAGTTTAAAAGGGAGTTTATTAAGTTAGAATCATGTTTAAGTTATAGAAGAATTTGAAGTCAAATTAAAGATTAATGAGATGAAAGTCAAATTGACTAGCGACTCTTAACCGATTATCGTGTCATTCTGTAGAAAACAGTCTGTAAAAGAGCGTAAATTCAAGTAAAAATTTCATTCTATTGTACTCATAGTTTTAATTTATTTTATTTATTTATTCCTTAAATTAATTAATATGACATCACCGTATACTAACGAATATTTAGTATGTTCATCAAAGATCATGACGTCATGATCTCCATGATGATACTTATTTACCATATTCCTACACATTTCTTTGGAAAAGCAATTAATGATTTTTCCATATAGTCATTCCAATGGGTGTATAATCTTCCACTCCCTCATTACACTTTTACTTGACTCAGTATGCTTCTTTAGGACATAATTTAGTCTGCAATACGTTAACAAATTTGAAGGATTTGCATACAAAATGGAGGTACAACCACGAGTTAATCCATATTTTTCCTCATCATAATAATATTAATAGTGTGTTAAAATAAGTTTCTGAGTTTAAATTACATAATTTTTTTCTTCTACCTATAAAAATATATTTTTTTAAAGATCAATGATCGTTCAAGCTATATTAATCTCATTAAAAGCAGCTCTGAAAAGCGATATTATACTCTTATTTGATTACCGTCGAAGGTTTTTCAATCACGATATTCTTATTTTTCCAATCCTCCTCATTCCTTAAATTCTGCCTTGCGTTACTCTTGTAATATTTCAGAAATATTTTAAAATCAGTTGATTGATTACTGCCTTTGCCTTTTTGATTTTTTGTATAAATTCAAGATGCCATCAAGAAAAACTAAAATGCGCATTTGCAATATGACCAATAAGCTTATATCAGACCTTATAACATACACACAAATAAGCATATTTTATTTTTATTTATTAATTTTTGGAAAATTTGACAGCAAATCTTAAAATTTTTGTACATATTTAAAAAAAAGTAAACTATGTCAATTATGAACTTTCCACTGATGATTGTTAATGATATGAGCTAAGTGTAACTACGTTAGTTAATTTTTGATTACAAATATGTTGAGTAGGGGTGGAGAGGGTGGAACGGGACGCAGGATTAGCATGAAGAGCTATTCGAGTTTTCTAAAACATACGACGGAGAATACTCAGAAAGTTGAAGATTAAATTCTAAAAACATTTGTCAATCAATTTAGATTTTCGACATTCGTAGTGAAGTACCTGTAATGTATACCGACGGAGTGATTCTAATTTAGAAAATATTCCGCGACGTTATCGGGCCGCCGTTGCTAGTAATCAAACTTTGGTAATGATTCCAATTTGAAAAAACCATTAAAATTACTAAAAATCCGAAATTATACTATTATTATTATTTTTTTTTAACAAAATTATGACAGATTTTCTTGATCGTCGCCACAAGTCTGCTTGCAAAGTTTCAGCTCGATTGGAGCACGGGAAAAGGGTTAAAAATCGATCCAAGTTTTTTCGTCATTTAAGCAGACATGACGACAAGTAGACAAGCAGACGCTACGAGTTAAAAGAAAGGGAGTAAAAACCAAGATTTTACAATACACTCTTTCTAATTTCCGGATTTCGTGTCTACCATATGCGTCGGAATCTCTATATAACTTACTGAGTTGTATGAAAATACCATTAAAAATTTGATAAATTCAAAATTATACTATAATTATTTTAATTTTTAACCAAAATTTGATAGAGCTTCTTGATCGTCGCCACGAGTCTACTTGCAAAGTTTCAGCTCGATTGGATCACGGAAAAAGGGTTAAAAATCGATCCAAAGTTTTTTCGTCAGACAAGCAGACGCCACGAGTTAAAAGAAAGGAAGTAAAAAGTAAGAAGATCTCCTTGTCGTAATATAATAAACGGATGCAAAATTATCTTTTTTCATTAAAAGTCCATTTTTATATCATTATATGATCAAGCCGTCCCTCATTATCCCCGTTGCAAAGAAAAAGGTTTTAAAATGTGGCTCCGGATAGAACTATGTAGAAGTAAGGGTGCTTCAAAATGCATTAATTCGCTAGAAAATGAAACTCAATTTTTGGAATGCGGCTGATCTTACATTTTAATATAGAATATTTTTCACTTATACCTCTTATTAAAACGTTTAAGTAGATATGTCTAATTAAAAAGTAGTTCAAGAGTTATTTTGTATCATATATCAATTCTTTTACACAACTGGAACATGAAGATAAAATTTAGACGAGCATGCTTCTTATAATTAAGGCCGATTTTTTGTAACGGTAATTTTGTAACGATAATTGGTAACGGAATTAATAACTGTAAAGCATAGAGTTTTGCGTATTCCACCAATAAAGCAATAATTTTTCGTGAGAATCTATGTATTTTGTTCAACTATTACCATTACCTTTGATCAAGCAACCAGCACATAGCAACTAATCTAAATAATAATTTGGGCCCCAACACAAAGTAAAATTCTGCATCTGCATCTTAATCATCTGCGTTATTTAAAAATGTATAATAAATGTATAAAATGTATAATGCTGGTGTTATGGTTTCTTGATTATGTACTTCTACAGATTGTCTAAACTTTATGCATTTTTTTTATACTATTTACTATGAGTACATTTTATTTTTATGCATCAGAAATTTACTTATTATCTCTCAACTATAATTTATTTTTGAAATATGTCCTATATAAAATATTTTAAAATGTGAGGAAGTTTCCCTAGATGAGGCGTGGTTGACCGCCATAATATCTTCCTGGAATTAATTTGAATAAATACATAATAAAAATGAAGCATTTTTATAGTTTATGTTATTAAAGTAAACTTTAAACATATAATTATAAATATAAATTATTTGAGAGGTATAAAATCAAAGGTAGCAGTATCCAAAAAAAAAATGTTTTGAAAGCAGTCACAGAGGTTTAAAATGTAGTGAATACGAGAACAAATATAGCTCAATCCCTTCCTTATTAATGTTTCTATCAAATCAACCCCAAAAAATGTGTGACATGAAAAAATGGCTACTTCATACTAAAGAGAAAATTGATGTCGATTTTAGATTGAAACATGATAGCAAAGACAGCAATATCTTACTAATCAAAGGCAGCAATGTTCACTTTGGTAGCGAACAATATCCATATTTAAATATTTACTATTTATTTTTATAACACTGTTATGTTATGCATTATTATAAAACTGAGATGGCAATTGTTTTAAAAATCTTATTTCTAATTAGGTATAGGTTTCATAGATTCCAGAGAAATTCCTTGAGTAGTGAGAGGTTTTTTTGTATTTTTTTGTATACTTTAGTAGAATATTGCTGCCTTTGCTTGTATACTCCTGATTTAAGGTAATATTTTAATAGAGATATAAGTGACATACCAGCATCCGGAGGTCCGGGTACAATGACAGACTCTTCCTTGAGCCACGACGTGACGGTGACATGGTCTGGCCTGTCACATATGAGTACAGCCGAAGCTCCGAGGCTGGCGTGGGCTCCTTGCACATGTGGCTCGTAACTATCTGCCAGCACTGAAACAATAAGAAAAAAAGTGTACAATATTGTCATCAGGTTTAAAATTCGCGAGGATTTGCACGTAACCGAGGTTTTGCGGATGATTTGAATTACCTTTGAAGATTTCGAAAATCCATGGAAGTCTTTCACACTAGCGTATGCGGGAATATAATATGTTTTGTGCTGACCCAAACATTGATGCTCATATTCTTGCAGATGCCCTATAATATTTCAAAAGTTACTCACATACAACATAATCTTTTTTCAATAACCTGAACCCATAGAATACATAAAATCAAATTTTGATATATTGATACAGTAAATATATAATAAAAAATAAAAAAATATGCATGTTGCTAGAGCAGACCAGACACTTGTAATTGAGCAAAGTTTTAAATAAGTCATTTATTGTTTTTTTATGTATTTTTAACCGGTATTTAAAATAAAATAAAATAGTCTAGAAAATAACATTTTGTATAAATATTTTCGCGATGCGAGTGATAGATTGTCTCATTTGACAGCCAGGGAAAACCATAGATGCAGAGAAAACTGAGCGAAACCAGTGAAACTGGCGGACAACAACGCGAACGAAGTGTTTCACAAAAAGGACGAATATTCTAGAAGACGAATACAAAATATTGCACAGACGATTGACTATGACTATGTTTCATTTCGTTTCCCACCGCCGCGACCCCGTAACCAAACAAAAAAATCATGTAACAAGAAACATGTAGAATTTTTGTTATTTTTGAATCATTTTTGACAGAGCTTAAGTTTTATGAGTTTTCTCACACTTAGTGCACAAGATCTAGCCGATAAAAGACAAAAATTAAGATTTCGTTCAAATATTTTTGAATAAATATTAATTTAATATGAAAAGTAATTAATGGAATCCCGGTAAAGATTTTTAAATCATATTAATTAATCTGTATTTGATAGTGGTCTGAATAAATACGTTATTAAAATATTTTTTATTGTAATTCCACGTAACTGTATACACATTTATAAAAGTCTGATAAAGTAGTTTGTCAATTCTACCAATATGAGTAAACCTAGGTAAACGCCAATCAAGAAATGAAAAGGACAAGTCTTTCTTCCGAAAAAAATGACATCTCACCGGAAACGCGGAACTTTCTTCCGTTGGTAGACTGATCTCAAGGTAGGTACACTGTCACATCGGTCAGAAAGGTATGCCAACACACGTAATTTTCGTAAGTTCTTTGCATCGTAGGTACTTCAATGATATATTTATTTTTTAGGAAGAAAGCAATCAACTATTTAGAATGCCACGCTTCTCTGAATTAACTTCGAATAGCATTCGTTTGCCTATTGGATGGCTCCAGTCTATTTTTGTGACAGGGTTTTTCTACAGTTTCCATTTTTTTCCAATAAAAGTTTTTTACGTTGCATTTTTTCATTACAAGATTTATTTTTTTGAAATTATCGACGATCAATCTGGTTTGACTATCGTAACAAACCAACAAAAAGTAAATTTGTCATTATGAATATGGAATATCATCATGGTGTCCGGCTGTCCGTCTATCTATTTAATTTCGTGAAACGTCCATAATTTCATTCAAATTCATAGCTAAAATAAATAAATTAAACGGCTGGAGATGGAGCTTGAACGCATGTTGCTTCAACCTCCTCTTCGTGGACCGTCAAAAATATATTATAAATATATACCAGGGTAGAATAACTTAGCGAACCAATTTTCCGTCATTTTTGACGGATTACAGCTACTTAGTAATATTGTAGATAGTATAATTTCTTATAAGTTTCTCTTCTTGAAATGCTCGTCCGCTTAGCGAAGGTTATCAATCATTATTTTATTGGCTGTAAGCTTCACGAACCGCTTTTCTTTAGATTTTTTACCCTGATTGTTGTTCGTATTCTAGGACCTCTTCTGCTAGCACTTTTTTTTTTTTTTTTTAATGGAAAGATGCAAAATTGAATATTCTCATGGCAGCCTCATGTATGGCCAAGATATTTTTTTTTGGGTGTTTATTAATTTGAGGATTCACTTTACCTTTCGAAACTGAATCAACCTATTGTCATTGGTGATGGTTATTACCCTAGGTTATTTTTAGTAATCATCTACAGATTCACATCTCAAAGTTTTAGCAATGGGTTTCAGTGAGTGTTCAAGAATCCGTATAAGAATACGGGGAACACGTAGCATCGCCATTATATTTACTTACTTTCTTTATGCGGAAGACTGCAGCTAGAGCTCGTAAAATTTCCATAGAATATTCCCAGTTTTCATTTAATCTGCATCCCAGGAGACTATTTTTTATACTTTTTTCATTTATGTTAAGCCCGCCATCATCCACTTCCTTTTGTTTGTTAACAATCATGCTTTTTGCCTTTTTTGTATTTATTAGAGAGTCATATGCTCTGCATGCATTAAAAATGCGATTTTCGCACTTGAATATCCTCCTTACAATCCGTTAGAATCCCTTTATCGTCTGCGTAACATTATTTAATTTTTTCTCATTTATTACCAGACTTCTTCTACTTTGTGCAGAGTTTTCTCACATTTGATCCTCTCTTTTATTTTGTCGAATACTTGTATTATTAAAACTTTTTTATTTATTGTTTTATTTTTCTTCACGGCCATTCCGAGTCTACTGTGTATAGTTTTCTAGGATATTCTGCTGTGTATATCTGACCTCTCTGGTCTGAGATCTAAAACCCATCCTTGAAAATTACACGCAGAAAAATTTGTCTTTTACTTATACTGTTGCTTTTTGATGCTTTACTTTTAGATTTTTAAACAAATTTTTCACATCGAACCATGTTGAAATTATTTTATGCAATAAATTGAGTAAACGTACACCTACACTTGATTAAAATTTTAAATGAAAATAAATAATTTAACGAACTTTGTATAAAATGTGTTTGTTATCACTGTTAAAAAACGATTGGAGCGCATAAATAGTGCGTAGGTACAACGAAATAAAATACCGAAAATGATTTCCCACCAAACGCCAGACAAAGGCCGACTTTTCAGTTATCACGGTTGACTGTCCCCCTGGCGCTGTGAATGACTAAAACGGGCGAAGTGCCGCATTGCAAATGTCAGCGAATAAATTATATTACGGCATTGTCAGAATTATTGCTTATAGTAACGGACAACTTGCAACAATGCCGCTCTCACTGAATATCACTATTGTGTTTATTTGTGCTTGTATGTGACAAATTCAGCTTTATGATATGTTTTTTCCGAGCGAGGTATTGTATTTGGAAATAATCGAATATGTCGAATGATCGATATTGCATTCAATTTGGAAAATATGTTGCTACGTAGGATTATTAAAATGTAACGCTATCGACAATATGCTAAAGAGATACGTGATTTGTTGACAAGGCTTCTAATGTTATATTATATACATAAATATTCACAAAATGAATAACAGAGCGTTGTATTGACCATAATGCCAAGAGTGATAAAAATGTGTCAGAGTAATGAAAGTGTACCGGATATAGAAATTTCATTGAGATAATGTGCAATGCTATGGACAATTTTTAAAAAATATTATTTTGTACATAACGGTGTTAATAACATTATCATATATTAGCACAATAGAATGAGAATATTAACGCTTACCCACCTTTACTAGAAAATTTAATTCTCGTGTTTAAAGATGGGGGGGCACTATCATATACATAAATATTGTTTTTATTTTATTTTATTAGAGACACTTACAAAATAATGGAAACATGTAATGGGTAATGTTGATGTATCAAAAAACCTGCAATTCTTTGGGTGTCATATGGTCATTCGAAATTCATTAGTTTTTGAAATTTTTAGATTTTTGAAATATGACTAAAGCTCACACACTTGAATGCTTTACTTGAACTCTTTTACTGAAACACAATTTAAAAAAAAATTTAAACCTTATTGAATAAAATATTGAAACTGTTACTAAATTAATTATACAATGATAAAATGAATGTCGTAATGAATTTATTTTTGAAATTCAATTTTTTATAGGATTCTAAAGGAAAAAAACACTATTTTTTAAAACTAAACCTCACATCTAGTTACTTTAATACCTAGTTAAAATAAATTACTATGACTGCTTTCAAGTATCTGTATAACTACAAGTAGTTGTGTAATCATTGAATCGTTGAATATCCTTAATGGGAGCAAATCAAAGCAAACAAATCCTTTGATATTCGACCTAAACCCGCATTTTACCTGATAAGCACCTCTCGCGGGTCTGATTGGTTCACTGCTTTTGTGGCTTGAAATAAGCATAAATGACCATATTTTTGTCCTAAAACAGAATACGGAACCATCAAATTTGAAATGAAATGCTGTTATTGATTCGAGTTTATAATGTAGGGTCTTGCTTGGAAACTAATTATAACACTTCACTTTTATTAGCAGATTAATTAGTGGTATTTTATTAGTACTTTTTTCTTTACGAGTATTTTTATCAAAAAACCCTTTTAATAGCTTTCTAGACGTTTAAAAAATCCTTTATTGAATAGCAGTACTAATAATCAACCTGTAACATCGTTAATTCATATGGTACTTAGTTACTGACATGAAAAACACAAATGAATAGCATCACGTTCCCTAACACTTCACCGCTACAATCCATATTACTACTACCCAAATAGGTAAAAAATAGTATTTAAAACTTAAGATAAGGTAATAACACACGATGAAGAGAAGGACTGCTCCTCTCGAAAATACAGTAGGGACAAAATAACTCAAAAGTGTGCGAAGTACATTGTTAAGGTAATTTTATTGTTAAAAGTGATCACAGTATACGGTTTTAGTGTTTGTAACAATAACATTATGTTAGTCCGTCACAAGATGTGATTAATTAGCTTTTGAAAAAGATTAAAACAACATCTCATTGAACACCACACCCCGTAGAAATTAACTGCCGGAATCTGTTTAGTTTAATTTAATTTTAATTTAGCATAAAAAGCAGGATTTTAATTTACGGGGGCATATCAGGGGCTCCGGGTTCGATTCCCGTCAAGATCTCAATCATACAGGTGATTTTCTCAAGCATGGATGTTTTTGTGATATATATATATGACTGAATAGCTTGTTGAAGCATTGATAATTAAAAAAAAACTAGAAATATATTTATCTGATTGCCGATCCTTAACATGGCGGTTTCTACCTGATTTATTATAATGAAATGATGAGGGGTATGGGATAAAGCGTGACACAACAACAGAGTTTGTCCTTGCAGTCGGTCTCATCCCTGAATTATAAAATGACTTGTAAGGCGCGGGTCGACGCTGATTTCCCAAGCCGCCAATGCCGGCTCTGTCGGGGTACAAATTAGGAATGAGGTTCTATGAGACGCGGTGGAAGTTCACATCAAATTTTGATTGGAAGACGAATGAATTCATACATTAAATACAGAATTAAAAAAATGTATATCTAAGCAAACTGAAATCAACGACGTCCTCTTTTTAAGCTTGTAATACGATAACTATTATTTATAACCACGCTATAAAAAAGTCTTGATTATTGGTTACTGATTACGTATCATCTCATCACTTTTCCACGAGGGTTGGCATAAAATTATAGAATTGGATAGAATGCCGCATCCTTTTGGCATCCTCATTCACTTATAATTTAGATACTTATTTATATTTATTAAACTCAATGCCTAACTATACTGGTTGCATGTATGCAGTGAATTGTAAATATTAAGGTATCTTTGTAATAAAATATATGTATATATATATATATATTATATATATATATATATATTAATGAAATAAGAAAATTAAAAATTATTACTTTTTCCTTCATTCACTACATATTCTTATACGTTTATCGATTGTTGCTTCAGGAGCATCATGCAATATTAGGTTTAAATAATCTTTCCCTCATTAACGTGTCTTTTACACTTATATCATATCGCTCGTGTCAATCACTCATGCTTAGTTATTCATCGATTTTTGGTTGAAGGCCATCGTACAATATTCGGTTTAAATGATTTTTTACTCATTAACTCTCTTACACTTCGTCGTATTGCTCGTGTCATATCACTAACAATATATCACTCATGTAATATCACTCATCCTAAATCATGGATTTTTGGTATTTTTTAAAGTTCTCTACCTCTACTCTATCTCTACATCAAGTTTCTTAAAAAAATACTATTTGATTTTTGAAAAACAACGCATTACTCGATGCGTCTTAGCGCAACAAAATATAGATTTAGTTAAAAACTTGAGAGAATGTCAAAAAAATTTAATAAAATACAACAATTTTTTTATTCTGCAGGTGCCGGCCGCCACTGGTTACAATATCAATAAATATGAACAAATTAAATAAATTTTTCATTTTATTCGAGTAAAAATGCAAAAAAAAAAAAACAATGGAGCATTTCATAGAGCACTTGACGAAATGTCTGATGTCGTGTTGAATATGTTGTCTCTTTTATTGCATGGCACGTCGGGGACGAACAATACAAAGCGAAATGGTCGGGTCAGAAGTGAATATTGTAGTGGAGCGAGAAGCACAACGTAAGTGGTTATGGCGTTGTGTTGTAGAAACTTGAATGTGTATTTTATGTATCTAAACAAAAACGGGATGTATGATATATGACGAGCTCTGAAAATAACAAGAATGTTTTTTAGTGATTGTTCCTTGAACCTTCAAAAATAGTGAAACGTCAAGACATCTGTAAGATGTCAATATTTCTATCGCTGTGCCGAAAAATGTTTTTTTATTTATTTTATATTTAAAGTCTTTGGAGTGTTAAAAGTTGGAGTACAATAAGAAAATATGTAGATATATAAAGTAAACCGATTTCAAATAACTTTCAAAATAATATTTATATTGAGTTAAAGGTTAGTATAATTTTCCGACGTATTCTAGTGTAATTTTAATAATTCTCAAATACATATTTGAAGATTATTGCTTTAAGAACTCCAATAAAAGTATACATATTTAAAGATTATTGCTTTAAGAACTCCAATAAAAAAATATACATAGTTCATTATCGATTGCGACCTCTGTACTGGTTTACGGGAATGACAAAAATTTTCGACTGCAGGTGGCGGTAGTAAAAATACAACTCGCATACGACACAAGGTGTGCAAGTTAAGCATATAAACAAATGCCGGAAAATTAATTTGATCGATGTGGTAGTCTATCGTGGGTGGAATTGGTGAACATCACGTGCCCTATGAACATCTAAAATGACTTCCAAAAATACTTTCCCATAAAAAATAGCTCCTTCTAGGTGTAAGCCAGAATATAAATCTATAATGAATCTTGATAAACATTAATATTTAGTTTATACAATATTCATCAAAAACTTGTATTTTTGCAATTTGTGTGATGTGCAAGATTTGTGTGATGTGCACGATTTGTGTGATGATATGAATATTGCTTCACTATCATATAAACATGTATTTTTTAAGACATAGTGGAGATCCGATATTAAAATCCATGTATGTGAAACAAAATACTGACGTACCATTTTAATTTAAAATGGTTTATGTGCTACTAATATGCACAAATTTTGCGTGTTGAAAAGAGATATTGCACCATCGTATGTGTGGACATGAAAACACAGGATGCAACTTCTGCTTGCTATTTGGGTTCTTCAAGACAATTATTTATGAATCCCTTATTATTCCTCTCAATCAACACATCACACTAATTAGACCGTGTAGATTTACGAATACTCTGTTAAAAAATATTAAATGGGTTACTTTCATTGTATTATTATTTAGAGATGATAACGAGTTACGTACCTCAACGAATTCCATCTAGGATAACCGGAGACTGGTATGAAGATAAGGCCTGTTTTTCGTTAATTATTTTATTATGAGTGATTTGTACAGTCTGGCAAAGAAATTTTCTATTTCATCATTTCACTGATCTGTTAAACATTCAAAGATCTCAATAGTTAGGTTGTTCTATTTTATTTTCTGTGTTACAGTATCCACACATCACTATTTTATCGTTCCAATTATGTTACTAATGTAGAATATAACTCGCTACTCTACAGAATTCAGTGACATGGTAATATATACAGTAGTGTAGAAAATTTTATTCAAATTTTGACCGTATAAAGCTTATAATTAGATTTTTATATTTCTATGACCTATTCCGGTCGACGTTTCGAATCCCATTGCAGGATCCATCATCAAGACTAATGTGTTGTGTCACATGATACTATGTTGTCAACAATATATACCTCAGAAAACTCAAGCCAGAATAAAAATAATTGACAAGTTTATGATACTTTTTTGAGAAATAAAATAGATTAAATATTTAACTATTATTAGAACTGATGTAATTATGTCGGTAACAATGAATTATTAAATTAGTTTACAAATATAATTTATTTTCAAATTAATGATACTTTATTGAGAAATAAAATATATCTTAAACTATTGCTAGAGTTTTTAAATAATATACTCCTCAAAGAATGTTTTTTTATTAAAAAAGGATTGATCAAAATTTTGCTTTGATTTTCTATTTTTTATTTATAAGTATACATTGCATCCTTACAAGAGGACCGTTAGCCCTGAAACATGTTGATATTTTTAAAATATAAGTGGCGAAAACAATGTACATTTTTATTATTTATACTAAATCATATTGCTATTATAGAAGAAGTTAAATGGTCATTTATAATTTGCTTAAATAAAGAGATTTCTTTTGTATTTAATTTATAAACACATATATGCTGTCCCTAGAACTATATTTGACATCTTTTTGAAAATTCATAATTAAAAAAAACACTGCTTCTCATAATATTTTCCGAAAAATAAGTCATTTTTTTATAAAACTTGCAAGGGAGAGTCTACAAGAAGGCGTCATCTATATTTACAATCTCTCTGTGTATTGAACTTATAAAGAAAAAAAATGTACAAAAAACCGAACATAGAAAAGATTTTTTATAATAAACACTCCATAAAAGTAATCTTGGTGAAGAAATACACTTTTTATTGGTCTTGTGTGTACGTAACCCTCCTCTAAATTATTTAATTTACCACAGCTACCTGCTTCAAATATGGAAAGGAAAGTTATTAATATTATTTATTCTATCAATCGTCTTCTGATTCCCAGTTAGGTAGTTAATTGTTTTATTCTGATAAAAAAAATTGAAAAATCTTTTTTAATTATAATAATATAATAATTTGAAACCAAAAAAGCGTAATTTGATTTTAGATTGTGAAGAATTTAAATATGTTAGATTTTTTTTCTTAAATTTGTGCCTATTTAATTATATTTAAAAATTTCATAACCCAAGTAGCACAAAATAAAATAATAAATTATTTACTTCCGTAATAATATTTACCATTGTATGAAATCGTTTACTTTCTATAAAAAATATAATATCTTTCAGGAAAATAACTATTATATTTTATAATATATAATTTCATAATATTTTATAATAACTTAATGTATGTTTTTTAAATACAGATGTGAACACGGAATGCGTATCACTTCAATATTTTAACTATTTTCAAACTAAGCAAAATGCTTGCGCTATGAAAATAGGACTAACTTGCTGGTCTAGAGCGATGTTCGAACCCGCGAACTCTGGATCACGAGGCGAGAGTCCTAACCATAAGACCAATAAGCTGCTACAACACAATATTGAAGATCAAAATTATTTTAAACATGAAAAATTTTAATCAAGATATGTTATAGAGACGAAGCCATTTTTTATATGGGAAAGTAGGTGTAATTATGTAGATACATTTGTATTTTTACCCAATCAACGTAAAAATTCTACATTTAAAAGTAGTCAGTTTAAACCTTCACTTATCAATGAGAGATTCTATTACTTTTGCAACTTGAATAGCAAAATATAAAATTATTATTATATTCATGCACAGGTAAAATGTTTTTCATCCAATTTAATCATGCAATGAATGAAATCTACAATGTAAACGTCAAAACTATCAATAATATAATTGTAGATATTCTTATTACATAAGTAAAGATGTCTCATAAGTTTCGTCTCTATGAGGTATCTATAATACACACACGAGAACACAATTCCAGTATTGTGTTCTTAAAAAAAAAATTGAAACTCAAAACATTCTGAATGAGAAATTTTTTTTCAGCACGACGTGAAAGTCAAAACGTGTAACGGAATTTATCAGGTTTTCCATATCTACCGCTTCTTCTGTTCCCACTTATTTACTAGTTAATACATGGTACATGTCTGAGTACGTGACTGGGGTGTCTTAATTTTACATACCATAAAAATCACGAATTGCATATTGAAAGATGCAAAACGTTTGATTTTGCTCATTCGTGATCTGAACTTGCCAAAATTTTAAGTATTATATCTATTTTTATTTAAGTAAAATTCCTTAAAAATGTTCTAAAATCTTCACTGCCGTTCAGAATCTTCTGTATGTGGTTTTCTGGGATATTCTGAATTGTATATGTGATCTCTCTGGCCGACCTTTCGGATTCCATTGCAATGGAATCTAAAACGTCGGCCAGAGAGGTCAGATATACACGGTAGAATATCCCAGAAAACTACACGCAGAAGATTCTTTAAAAATGATTGACATAATGTAATAATTATTTTTTAATTCATTATTATTATTTCGCAAATTCATTATTTTATAATTAATTTTTAGATTTACTGCTGTCCAAGCGTTCATTTTCTTGTTATTTTCTAAGAAATAAAAATTTTTCGTACTTTTATTATTTGTCAGCTCTGTTATACAAATTCTTGTAATACCTTTACCAGTAAAAATGTACCTTTTGAAGGTAAAATGAACACGTTATCATTCCAGACATAACTTACGCAGCAAAATTTTCCGAACACGTAATAACCTGATTATTTATCTAGTCAAGAATATTATTTTTTGCCCTTATTCATACTAAATTCTGAGGAAAAAAACACGGGACATAATACGATATTAAAAATATACACGTTCATCCAATAAATAAAAATAAATCTAACAATAAATCTTTTTGTTCGAGTAAAACGCAAGCATGATGTTTTGCGAACGTATCAAATATCCGTGTGTTGGGTTTTATAACTTCAGTCAATATCGCACGTACCTATTCTGTGACCCGAATATAACGGCCAATAAACAGGGTCCCATCTGCCGATTTTAATTAAAACGCTCTTTGTGAATGCATCCAGGCTATGCATATATAAAAAGCAGAGCTGGTCTCTGCATTATTTTATGGCTAAAGTTATTTGCACGGCTTTTGTATGATATTCAGGAAATTCGGTTTGTCAGGTCGTATTTTTGAATTAGAAAAAATATGAATATGTATGTTTTATCAACCAAGAGACATAATTTTACGTAAATTTTCATAAGATATTATTTTTGATATATTTTCATATTTCCCCTGAAATAAGAACATCAGAATTTCTTCAACGTTCTTATTTAAAACCGCGGAGGTATAGGGCGGACTGTACAGTTCGTTCTCCTGATGACGTTGAATACGACTTCAACGAAACGTCGAGAATCGTCTCTCGGAAAAACATACGGTTCGTATAAAATATTCGTAACCAACAGTTACATATGTCTAACGACCGTAATAATACCCTTAAATGTTTTACATTTTCTATATTTCATAAAAGTTCGGGAAAATAAAAGAACTAACTAGTCTCGTTTGTGCTTTTCTGGTAATGTTTTAGTCCTTTATTAACTCAATTATACCAAATATGTTTTCAGAATAAATTAACAATGATTAAGTAAGCCAGTTTAATATTAAATCATTTCAATATAATTTTTGATTTTCGCCTGTGAAGAATCTAACTAATTACAGATAAAACTCGATTCTGTACATTCAAAAGCCACTTCGTGAATCTTCAAAGAAATGGAATTCTAAGAAAAATCAATATTGTGAACTTCTAAAACTTGTCCCTGGTAATTTCATTTCTTTATCCACTGGGCGATAAAAGGTACATGGGTAGGTAGGTAGGAAACCAACAAAAACTCAATAACGTTTCGCTACGGTTTCATTCTGGGACGACTGCGGAAGAAGGCTCGTCATCGAATTTAGACAGGAACTGCGCCATATATATTGCTAGTAAGAACTACCCACCATTTTGTTTTTAGTGTCTCAGTTATTGGGCGTATATAAACTGAGACTGCGGGTGCAAAATTCTTATACAAACTAAATTTAAATTAAATTTTATAAAGCAGCTTTACAATGATAAGTATTAAAAAAAAAGTAACCCAGAAAAACCATGTTTTTATTATACTCCCTTTCTTTGTAAAATATAATAACAATTAAAGACGAATTAAAACATATAACATAACACTATACTTACAGTAATTTAATATATTTCTAAAATGTCAGATGTTTTGAGCTTTGATAAGACACTTCATGCTTTGAAAATTAAATTTTAAAAACATTTGTCAATCAATTTAGATTTTCGACATTCGTAGTGAATTACCTATTATGCATACCGATGGAGTAATTCAAATTTAGAAAATATTCCGCGACGTTATCGGGCCGCCGTAATCAAACTTTTCTAATGATTCCAATTTGAAAAAACCAATAAAATATCTAAAAATCCTAAATTATACTATAATTATTAGTTTTTTTAGAGTTTCAGCTCGATTGGATCACGGGAAAAGGGTCAAAAATCGATCCAAAGTTTTTGTTGACGGCAAGCAAGCAGACGCCACGAGTTAATATAAAGGGAATAATTAACAGGTTTTTTAATAAGAAAATATTTTAATTTGCAAAAAGTTATTTATATTTTTTTACTATCCTATTATTACTCCACCTTTCCAAAAAGAGTTAAGTTTATGTGCTTGCATAGGTTTTGTTTTAAAACAAAAGATAAATTGGGTCATATAAAATACAAAACCAATATAAGACGTTTATTAAAAAAAATTATACATGTGACATCAATATTCTTATGGTGCTAAAAGTAAACTAAAAGCGTATGCAATGAAAATGAAAATAGGGCTAACTTTGTAATATTTGAGTCTCAAAATTTTGATCATTTGATCACCAGACGAGTGATATGATTATTTTATATGTCAGTTACTTTGTGGGCCATCACTATCATTTAGATTTTCAATCCACGTATTTTTGCGTAACACATAATGAATTATTTTGTCACTACTGTGCGGAGAGCCTCATAGCTAGTAGCAAAAACCTTCCGGTGGATTCCTGCCTTGATAATGAGTCAAAATATCCAAAGCAACCAAAATCAATAGTGTAAAATTATGAGATATGCAAAATCAAAGTTTAAAATTTTTTTTTTCATTATTTTTGACTTATTTTTTGTAAAAAGTTTGTCATTGCATTAACTTATATTGATTGTGAAAAAATTTTTCGCTTTGATACAAGTCGAATAAAATTATAGAAACGTGTCAAAAATTTTAGATATAATTTTTAATAAGGTTATTATTGTTTTATTTGAGTTGTGTTAAAGCGAATGATTTTTCATAATTGATATAAGTTACTGTATTATTAGTTCAACTTTTTGAAACAAATAAGTCAGAAATATTTTTAAAAAATGCAAACTTTGCATATCTCCATAACTATTGATATAATGTCATGGTTGCTTGAAAATTTTCGACTCATTATCAAGGCAGGAATTCACCTGTTTTTTTCTTATAATTACATTTTAAACGATAAAAATATCTCAACAACGAGCCATATCCAAAAAACTATCCAACAATTAATTAAATATGGACGCAGGTATTATATTTTGGGTTGAATGCTTTCAGCATAACTGTGTCCAATTTAAAATAATTAGCCTAGGATTTTATCATTAGATTAACAAGCAATCATATTAATCGAAATATTTATTTCATTCTAAAGACTTTTATTATTTAATTTCCAGAAAGATTACAGCGATTGCTTTTTTAAGAGAATAAATAATAAATATGGACTAATGATATTTTTTTTGGTCCGCACAAATGAAGAAATGAATTCTTTTTTATATCTTTGTCTCAGAGGACTCCGTGGGGTGGACCAATTATGGATTAATATTAGTATTGACAACGATAGCTCAACAAACCTAACGATTGTCTTATTCCCCTTTTGGGACGAGATTATCGTTTTATTGAGTTCTTCAATAATTAAATTAGTATGCCTGTCTGGCTAGGCTTAGTAGTTGTGTCAAATTTTTGGAGAGGCCATAGCTGATATTTTATTTTGATTAACATAGTTTTGAACTATATAGATAGATGAGACTTTAAAATTCAGATCACACTATTTGCGTAGGAGTTGTTGATGGATAAAATCACGATTGTGCCTATTTAACTTTTTTATAATTACCTATTAGTTTTTTATTAATTATTAGTTTTTAATAAGTTCTCTGCAAAGGATAATTAAATAAAACTTAAACAAATTGGATGTTTTAAAAATGTTATAAAGACATACAGAAAATAATATTTATCGAAAAATTATTTGCGTATCACCGAGAAACGAACCCGGCACATTTCCAATCCGAGGAACTTTGATTACCGATTTCGCCATGTTTACCATCAAATCATGAAAATTTATAAGCTGTACATTATGTATAAACCAATAGAAAGAGTCACGCAATACAAGTATTTAAGTGAACATGGGTGAACGAGAACTGGGATCTATCTCAAGAAGTAAAGGCTAGAATAGGGATGGCAAGAAGTGCGTTTCTCAGAATTAGGTCGTTATTTCGTAACCGTGACCTAAGCCTGCAACTTAGAAAGCATTTTGTTCGGTGTTACACATTTTTCCATTCTCTTATATGGGATGGAGGCAAGGACATAAGCCAAGAGATACTAAACCAAGCAAGAACTAATCGAAGCTTTTGAGATTTAGCTCTATTGACGCATATTGAAAGATTCCTGGGTGGATAGAGTAACGAATGTTAAAGACCTCCGACGTATGGAAAAAGAACGAGAAGTGTTACGGACTATCAAGATAAGAAAGCTTGAGTATCTTGGACAAATTATAAGAGGACTAAAATACTGTCTAAACCAACTCGTCATCCAGGAGAAAATAAGTGGTATAAGTAGCAAAGGAAGATGCCGATTGTCAGAGCTGCAGAATACTGCAAGCAATCAAGCTAGGAAATTATCCAGACAATTGCTCTATTGCAACACAATAATGATTCTTAAATGTGAGAAACTGACAGATGTGTTAAATATAAATGAAATCCTTTTATATCATATTTAAGTGACGTTTAATGTCCGGTTGTATTTTGAGGTAAGGTTGTAGTGCGATCAAATAAATGTCATTTTCAATAGAAACCAACATCTATATTAGATTCTATAAAAGCATTGGATGCGCATGTAAATAATCAAATGTACCCTAAAACTTTAGGCCATGTTGTATCTACGAGTATTTTTATAATTATACTTCCTTAGGCGCATTGAGGGTGAAATTCTAGGATGTAAACGAAATTTGCGGGCATCATTCGACGGAATTTTTCACAACATAAAGTTATTCAATACAAATCTATTTTAAACATCATTACCACCATCTGGTGAAATCTTACCGATAGTTTTAATCTCGGTATCTTCAAAGCTCGATAGATATCGCCGCTGCGCTGAATGGTGTCCGACTCTTTGCTGATGACCTTGATGGATCTATAATCTGTGGCTACCTCTTTAGTTGTCAGCTTTTGCGGCCGGATGGAGGAGCATTTTTTCACGTCCAAATACTTTGATGGCCATGCTGTGAGAAGTGATGCGCCGTTTGTGTTATGTACGCCAAAGTAGTATAACTTCTAATGCGCGTACATAAGTACATTTTTTTATTTAATAATATAATGCCTTTATGTAATGTTTACTTTACCCGGAATCATGTCCATTGTACTGCGTCTGTGCGTGCACTATTTTGGCGTGTTAAAAGTGCTTAACAAATTTAAGATTATTTCAAATAATTAATAATAATATACACATTATTTGAACATAGAGAACACTTAATCGAAGTTTCACAATTTTCTGATATCCTTTATCGATTGTTATTCGTAAATCTTCGTTTAATGTCGACGTCTACCGAAGTGCTGCCACCCCCACAGAATATGACACCATTCTTAAAAGGGATTTCTAGCTTGACACGTTCATAAGCCATTGACATGAATTTGAGTTCTTCCACAATCACAGAAACAATATGTCGAACAAGCATTTCTTAAGCTTTGACACAATTTCTTCACATTCACCTTCCGTTTAAAAAAAATGCCGAATCAAAAGCTCCGCAACGTTAAAAATCATTAAGAATGATTTATGAAATGCTTTTTGTACTTTTTAAAATTAAGAAAAAACCCTTCGTACTCGAGGGATAAATGAAACTGATGAAGAAATTACGGTTAAGATATTTATGTATTATATACAGGGTTATTTGGAAAACATTAATAACACCGCAGGACTATATTCCTGCATTCATTATGAGTCAATAATGTTCTAGCAACCATGACCTAATATTAACAGTATGTTATGTGGATAATATTATAATAAAAAATATGGGAAATATTAGGAATATCGATAAACAAATTAACTGAATATCACTGTCCTACATCTACTATGTTTTTTTTGTACGAATTTAATGTTTTATTTTAATTTTATTACTTGAGTTTCTAGAGTATCCGCATCTCTCGCCGACATGTGATTTATTAAAATGAATACATTTAAATGTACAAAAAAAATTAAATGAAACCAAAGTTCTGGTGTAAGGATATCTATAACAGGAATATTGAGGAATAAGAGAGAAGAAGACTTGATAAGACAAATTAATAACCAAGTTTAAATTTCTTTATGATTTCTAAACTTTCTAAATTATTCGCTTTAGCTTACATTTATTATTAAATTGAGGGGATGGAAAGGTTTAATGGTACATGAATGAAATTTTTATTTATTTATAATCCATGATGAAGTTAAAGAATTTAGAAAACATTTTATTAGTGAAAAAACGTTGATTTTTGTTTAGTTATTATACATTAATTAATAAATGCGAGAAAGTTGGTGTACTTTGAAAGTAAATCACCTGGGATGGTAGAACAAAAAGAAAAATCGACAGCCACATACATTAAGCTTTAAGCATTAAGGCTTACGTTTAACAAAAAATCAAAGATTTTCAAGTCAAGTAACACGGCTGTGAGACAAAGTTCCTGAAAGTGTGAAGGTCTTTGAGATGTGAGATGCTACAGAAGAATATGAGGAATTTCTTGGAGAGACCACGTCATGAATGACGAGGTTCTCAGTAGAGTTGACGAAAGGAGACATGTAATTCAAACCTCAGAAGCGAGCCCAATGGATCGGCCACCATGAAGGTTTTTGAGGATTATGCGTCATAAGGGTTTCCTGCATGACAATAGAGGGGTCAACATAGAATAAAGGGACAAATAAAGATAATAACTTTAAGAACCACCATGGCACAACATCATTATACATACTCGGGAGTTAAATGGTACAATACATTGTTGTCGCAAAACAAATTTCAAGAAAGGAACATTCCAAAATATGAACAGTTTAATAAAGAAGTCAAATCCTTGATTTTGGAAAACGATGTATTGTAACATGCCCACATATCTCAAATGGTTTCTGTATAATAATAAAAAAATACTTCTTCTAAATGGTTTCTGCTTTTAAATACTCCTCCCATAAGCTCGAAGTTTGGCTCATATTATGGGGGGTATAATGTCTTTTATTATTTAAAAAAAAATTATGTATCTACTGTATAAATAAATATAAAATAAAAACAAACTTTTTGTAAGAAAGTCTTGTTCGTTCACCCACGTTATTTTCTCAGTTTGATATTCCAAATATCTCTACAATATTATAAAGTTTGCTGTTTTGTATGCTATTACGTAGTATTTAATTAAGCTTAAATGCTTTAATTGGCAGGCTACAAAAGCATGAATAATTTAAAGGTTTTACAAGTTGGATGACGAGATTCCCTTGCTGTAGAACACTTGTATATATGTAGTATTAGAAATTCCCGTCAGCCCGGAGCTAGTTGTTTTCACCGGGTCGGTTGTTCCTCACGTCCTGCCGGCCAAATTAAATAATAGGACACGAGTTCCGACGGTAGCTACCTACTTTCCGCTTCCGCTTTACTAAGGTACAAACGACCAAGCTCCTAGACCTGGATACAGATAAAGAAGATGCTGAAAATGGATCCCTAAGCAAAAAGTAAGAACATTTTTCTTTTTTATAAAAATTGTAAATGTTATATTGAATCATTTTCATGCTGAAATTCATTGACGAAACATTCTTTAAATTCTACTCTATTTTATTTATTATGTAATTATATAATATATTTCATAAAACTGTTTTTCGTATTTTACCATACCGTCCACGTAGGAACATTTTAGGTAACGTAGGAAGTATTTAAAAAAATGTCACTTTAATAATTATAATTTTCATAAATTACCAATAGAAAATAACACAGTTTTATGTGTTCAAATTTCATTTTACCATTAATTAGCAGTTATTACGTCCTCGCGGTCTGTAAATCATAACAAATAATTTTCTTCTACAAACTTTTTTATATCGATTTTTTATTCTTTTTTTATTAACGAATTCGTTGGCAATTTTAATTTTCAATAATTTTTCCATGATAATATTTTTGGTGACTGTGCAAGTGTCCCCCAAAAATGCACCTTGATACATGTATTATGATACATATAGTATGTATAATTCAGTACATTTCGGACGCGACTTACATCTGTGAATACAGTGCAATTTGGCTTACCTTAGGGCATTGGTATTAGGGTAGCATTGAGAATTCAATATTTTTCGACCGCAATCTATGGCTGTGAGAACAAGGCCATATAGCGTCTTGGTAATGTTAGTGACAGACATTTTTTCACAAAATACTTAAACTATATATTGTGGCCGAGAGTTAAGGCTGTGAGAACAGCACCACAGCAAAGAGTCTAAGTCTTAATTAGTCTCCGAAATTGGAGCATAGGAATTCTGCACCTTCTTGCTTTTAACATAATATACCCCATTATTGTTTAATGTTTGGCAAAATTTAATGCATTATCGCGGTTCAAACCTTTCTGTCATTTCAATAATATTGGCGATTCGACAGGCACAGACTACACTCCTTCACTCAGAGGTTGACTGCTAATGACTGACGTTTTCTGCGGACGGAAAAAAATTCTCGCATACGCATGGATGTCCCACACACATCTTAACCAAAGGACCTCCCGTGCTTCATTTGTTTGGACGCAAAAAATATAGGTTAGAATATTTTGACACACCGTATATATACATGTGTGACCAGTTTACAATATTTATTTCGCAACCTTACGTCTAATATCTGATGAATTTGTAATTAGAAACAGATTAATTTTTACGTTGTTGTAAACAACTGAAATATTTTTTTAACTGAGTTCGTTTTTTTTTATCAAGTGCCGTTCACATTTTCAAGCTGTCAAGAAGTCCGAAGGTTTTCTTGCTCGATAAAATAAGCGTAGCGAAAAGGGGTGAAGTGAGAGCGAAATTCCCAGCGACACGGTGCCACGGAGATTAGGTTTACGGTTTTTTGCTACGCTCGGCGTAAATGCGTTAGGTCGTGTTCTCTACGAAATCTATTTCATAAATTGAATTCAAAGTGTCTTCTTCGAAAACATAACAACAATAAACTAAAGCGCTTTTTTACAAATCAAATCAAAATAGATATTTTTTTATTTTGTTGTGAATTTTCATTCTTAATTTAAAAAAAAGTAACCCATAAAAACCAAGTTTTTATTATACTCCCTTTCTTTGTAAAATATAACAACAATTAAAGACGAATTAAAACGTATAACATAACACTAAACTGACAGTAATTTAATATATTTTTAAAATGTCAGACGTTTTGAGCTTTGATAAGACACTTCATGCTTTGAAGATTAAATTCTAAAAACATTTGTCAGTCAATTTAGATTTTCGACATTCGTAGTGAAGTACCTATTATGCATACCGACGGAGTAATTCAAATTTAGAAAATATTCCGCGACGTTATCGGGCCGCAATAAGCAAACTTTTTTAATCATTCCAATTTAAAAAGTAATAAAATTTCTAAAAATCCGAAATCATACTATAATTATGAATTTTTTTAACAAAAATTTGATAGATCTTCTTGATCATCGCCTCGAGTCTACTTGCCAAGTTTCAGCTCGATTGGATCACGGGGAAAGGGTCAAAAATCGATCCAAAATTTTTGTTGACTGCAAGCAAGTAGACACCACGAGTTAATAATATAAAGGGAGTAAAAAAACGGCATAATTCGAAAAATTTAAAAATGTTATGAATACGATCACCGAAGATTACTACAGTAGAACCTCGTTAATTTGAAATTCAAGGGACGAAAAAAAACATTTCAAATAAAGAACCCCGTCAATTTTAAATTCAAGGTACAAAAAGAATAATTAAAATCGCGATGCATTGTGAAATTCGCCAAAAATCGTAAAACTCTTGAAAAAAGTCATCAATTTTCACATATTTTTGCATATTTCAAGGTATTTTTTCAAAAATGCAATAGTTATTATGCTAATGTAAAAAATGCGACATTTACCAGTACCAACCTACCCGATATCGACACATTTTTTATTCTCACTTGCATACCATTTTTTGCCCACTATTTTTTCAATTTCGTCAAATTTCAAGAAAAATTGAATCATGTGACCTTTAATGTATTGATTTATGATGCAAGGAACTAAAAATCGAAATATTTTTTCAAATTTCAAGAGAAATATAATCATTTGACCTAAAATGTATTGATTTATGATGCAAGGGGCTAAAAATTATTTCAAATTACGAATTACCGCGGTTTTCGAATTATCGGTTCATCTATTATGAAATTAATTAAAAAAACATTTTGGGACTTTTTTATGCATATATAATAATATATTTATGTGGACGGTTATTATGCAAAGCAAATGCATTCTAATCAAATTGGATACCTTCAATATAATCAGCAATAGTGAAATGCGTAAGGTAAAGTCAGGAAACGAAAGCATTGTTGCAAGCATCCTCGTATTATCAACTTTCAGAATGACAAAAACAAAGATGAAATTTATCAAATATTTTGTAAAAATAGCTTTACAAATATTTTGTAAAGCTATTTTTACAAATATTTGATTTATTAAGTACTTTGTAATAATTAATAAAAATGTACTTTTTTTTCAATACTTATATATTGAAAATATCAGCAACGTTGATGTGAATAAAAATTAAGTACTAGCATGAAAACAAATTTAAAAGATAACGATTCTGTATTATTTTATTATTTTAATGTACAATCTCAAATCAAATCTTTCGAGACCAAAGATTAGGAACTCAAAAATGAGATTGGTCATTAATTTCTGACCTTTTCCTATGGTACTAAAATATAGACCCTGAGAGAACAGGAATGCAAGAGGATAGGCGCTCCGGAATTGTGACGCTTGTGACAAAGTCTTTGTGTACTGTGGACGGCCGGCAGAACGTGTGCCTCGCAGAATGATTATCCGGCTCATCATCTTCAGAAATATTGGTTTTGTCACCAGATATAATGAGAGTGGAAAAAACAGGTCGTGTGGAAGGAAGGAAGGTCAAAGATACGAGTCCGACCTAGTCGAAACTTTGATGCAGAACCCACTCTTAGGAATCTACCTATAAGAGATGAAGTAAACCGAAATCGGTGGTAACAGATAATTAAATTCGTGCCGTCATCCGAAATTAATCGCACTTCCGTAAACACGACTACTCTCATTGAGAATAAAAAATCCCGCATAATATATTACGGGATTAGAGGCATTTTATTGATCAATTATATTAGCCGTCGTGGATAAAAGTAATGTTCGATATATTGAATATATAGGAATTAATTTGATTTAATATTTATTTACTAATCATTCATGATATTGAAAGAGTTAATGAGCATTTGAGAATTTTTGAAAGAAGAAGAAGAAGAGAAAAAAGGGAAGAGAGAAGAGAGCAGTTGCAATTTGCTAATCACCTAATAGAATCAAATCACTATTTTGATTTAAATACAGGTTTCAAAATTTTATAAACCAATACTGGCTTTTCACTTGAACAACCTAGAAATATTATTGATTAGGAAAAGTGTTAATATTTTTTCAATTGGTTGAGCAACTTTGTAGATTGAAATTTTTAAAATTATTTTTTTTATTTGTTTTAATCTAGGTTGGTACATGTATTTGATTGAAAGGAAAATTTTGAGGCATACCTTCGGACCAGTTCTAGAAAATTGACTTTGGCGCAGATATAACAATGAGCTCTATACTCTGTTTAAGGAGCCAAATGTCACAAAATTTATAAAACTGGAAAGACTTCGATGGTTGGGTCATGTAGAGAGAATGACCGAGCATCAAGCACCAAAGTCCCTGCTGAACTTAAGGTCGATAAGGCAAAGGAGCTTAGGAAGGCCAAAATTAAGATAGCACTAAACCGAGATGAGTGGAGGAAGCCAAGACCCACCAAGGGTTATAGTGCCAAGAGCGATGATGATGACTTATATTTGATTAATTACACCTACATAGTTCGGAATTATTTCCATCGTCAGGGCGCTTTAAATATTATTTTATAAATTTTTTAAATAATTTAGAAAACCAAAATAAAAGACATCATTCATTTTCATATTTTGACATATATAAAACTTCCTGATGTTATAAAAGTTTTTTCCAAAACATGTAGGTGTAATTAATTATATATCAGTAGATTAAAACAAATAATAAAATTAAATTTTAAAGTGTTAATTGGTTAATATTATAAATAATCAAATAAATACTTTAGACAGACTTCCTCTAAAACTATTTTCAGTACAATTACGTTTAACCTACTTGGTTAGTAACCACACCCCCTTTTAACCCCCTCCCACCATTAATAATCTGTTAATACTTGAAAATTAATTAAATAATTTTGTCTTGAAGAAGGAAGCATAGCTCCCGAAACATGTTGAACGTTTATAATAAAAATTAATCGTTAAGATAAAGTGTTAATTATTTTTTATATTAATATAATTGGAAATTTGGCATCATCGGTGATAACGTGTTTGCCAGAACTATACCAGAGTCAGTCAATATTCAACTATTGGAAGATAAAATTAAGCTGTCTGTGAGCTTCAGACCCGACAACATTATTGATGGTTAGTGTGGGTCTTAAGACGAAGATGTAAAATGTACAGGTTTGTATTAAATAGCATCATATTGCACCCAATGCATAAAACTGCAGCCATATACATGCAACGCCACCAAAACAGGAAGAGAATTGAAAGTCAAATATCGAAAGTGAGAATCACCTTGTGGTGTACCTCCGTGGGTTGCCGCACGCCTTGACTGCCAAACAGTGAACACGTACATTTTGCACGCGATACCGCTACTGATAACATCGTTGCCGAACGTGCAGGTAGTCCAGTTTGAATAAAGTATGGCTGCCACCAAATAAGGTCTTCACAGCTACAAGTGACGCTTCCGGCAGTGTAAGGGTCCAAGAATGAAACATTTATGCTTCGGTCACAAGGACAAAAAAGAATAGTTGATAACTTGCTGAAACCCGTCAAGAATGACAGTACTTTTACATGCCGGTTCCTAAAGAATAAATATTAACTTATTAATAGCCGACATCCATCAAATAGTAATAACGACTTTTGTCATAATATTTGAATATTTTTTTAATATTTCCCCTGCCGGCAGTTAAATGTACTATTCTTAACCCCGGCGTTTGGGCGGAACATAAAATGATTCTAATTCTTATTTGTATTTTGATGGGTAATTCAGGCTTGGCGATAGCAAAATCGCTATCGTTGCGCCTTCGGGTTTGCCGGCCCGGGGTTCAAGCCCTATCTCCGGCCATTGTCTGTCTCTCCAACTGTACACAAAAGCTCAAATAAATGCGATACATCTTTAAAATCTAAATGCTTAAAGCAATTTCAAAAACGTTCTTCAACTTTAGTATACTAATTGCGAGCAAGTGATACACAGGCGAAGGCAGCAATATCCAAAAAAAACTGTTATGAATGCAGTCACCGAGGAATTAGAATATATTGAATTCGAGATTTTATAGCTTTAATACTCCCAATATGATGTTTACAAATCACTTTTAATAGTGAAGTTAGCAATATCCTAGTAGTATTAAAAGCAAAGGCAGCAATATGGATAAGGATAATGATATAATATAATACAATAATAAGGATGTGACAAAATGGCCGCTTCGTACTAAAATGAGAGTTGAGGTCGATTTAAGGCTGAAACATCATAGCAATACCCAAATGTGTTATGTAAATGAAAAAAGCTCCAACGTCTACTGTTTGGTAGTTGGTAGTAAACACAGAAATATTTGTATTTAAAAGTAAAATATTTATGTATTTATACAAGTCAATAAATGGAAAAATGGACGTGGCTATTTTTTTCAAAAACCTATTGAAATATATGAAATATGAAACCTATTGAAATATATGAATATATGAAATCTATGAAACCAAGAATATGTAGGTTTCATAGATTTCATAGAAATGTAATAAACAGAAAGTATTTACAGTTTTTTAGTATTATTTTAGAAACACCTCAGTGAGATATTGCTGCCATATTATACTCCTTATGTAATCTTTTCCATACATTGCTATTTATCATCATCACTCTTTGCTTTACAACCCCTGGTGGGTTTTGGCCTCCTCAAGAGTCTTCCTCTACTCATATCGGTTTTGTGCCAGCTCTCTCCGATTCAGAAGCTCCAAGATAAATATGTCTATGAGGATGTTGTCGCTCTATCATAATTTTGGCGTTCCTAAGCTCTTTGCCATTAAAAACCAGTAAAATTATTTAAAGTCAAACTATTTCACGAAAGTAGGCATTGTTGTGCAAAGTTTTTTTTATGAACAAATTTTTCCCGGGATAAATATATTAATGAAGTTTATCCAATTTATCTTACGACAGCTTTGAAATGAAAACTTTTTCAAACCCTTTTTCCACTTCTTTACCGTTTCATCAAATTTAATTATCATAAGAATGGCCTCAATTACATTTGAAAGTAGCGATGAAAAGATTAACGGGGGTTCCGAAATTATCAACAATTCCAAAACAGCCATTGTTCATCTCAGAGAAAAAAAGTTTTCATTGAAGATTAATGTAAGAATTATCTTTAACGTGAGATTGAAAGGGGCTTCGTGGAAAAGGGCACATGCCCCGGATTTTAAATTTGATCTCGTCGGATCCATAAAAGCTTTTGGCTTTCACTGAATGGGAGCAATTTTCTTTTTTAAGATTTTCTCTTTTCTCTGATAAATAAATCATGACCAAAAGTTGTGATTTGTACGAAAGGTGGCCAAAATAGGCACAGCGTAAAAAGGATCAGCGGTAACATCATTTGTGTCTAATTTTGACTAAAAGAAATACGATGGAAAAAATATTTTAATGTAAGTAACTAACAAGCTAACAACCCATCACACCGTTTCTCCGCAGGGGTAGGCAGAGGGGATAGAGCGCCATATTCTTCAATCTTGTCACACCATTTTGCTTCGGCTACATTAATACGTCTTCTCTGCAGTTGTTGAGGCTTTTAACAGGGCCATGCTTGTAGTATCTGATCATGCTAGTTCTTTCGCGGACGCCTTCTGTTCCTGTTGCCTTCAACACTCGCCTCATATATTTTCTTAACCATCCTTTCCTCACTCATACATGACCAAACCATTTCAGCACTCCTTTCTTAATTCTTTTTAATGACTTAACAAGAATAAATATGCTAAAATATTTTCGTTCAGTAAGATATACATATACATAACACTTTTCTAATAATTGTATTTAAAAATATATATTATTTTATATAAATTTTAATATTTATTTCCACTCGACGTTTCCACAGAGGATTTGTAGAATACGAAAATATTAATCTCACCGCTAAAGTATTATATTTTAATTAATGTATTATTTGTTGATTTATGCTTAGTTTGTAAAAACCCAAAAATTACATAAATATTAACCGAAGATTTTTATAACTTTTTAATAAATAAGTAATAAAATTACATTAAATGGTAAAACAAACTTTCAAAATGTTGTGTGATTCATTTTATATTAGCTACGCTAATCTTAAATGGCGTAGATACAATTCGCATTTTTAACCATGTTATGTGACTTATATTTGAAATTCGTTTTTTTTTATTCCAGACATCTTGAAAATCTATGTTGGCAGTTGTACACAAGAATATATTACTGTATATTTAGGAATACATTACATAGTTGGTTCTATAAGTAATAATATAATACAATATTATTAATTAAATTATTTAGATTTATGTTTGGCTACTGGGTTACTTCTTTTAATGTATTTTATTGTGTATGTAATGTTTGTTTTCTATGTATGTAAATTATATTTTATTAATAAGATTTTGTTATAGTTTTGTTGACTAATAGCAATTTATAAAACTTAATTTGTATCTGATGGGCCACCCTGAAGTAATACTTTTTGTAGCTGTACCATAATAAACCATTTTCTGGAAAGCAATAATTTGTTTCAATACAAATAAAATAATTGCTATTCGTCGTTCATTCTTCAATCAATTCTTCATCATTAAACAACAATTCAACATCAATTCAAATTCAATACAAATAAAAAAAAATAGTTGGAATCAGAAATATATTATTAAGTTTATTATTCTTTATTGTATAGCGCTATTTGTGTTAAAAAATATTTAATAAGCAATAAAATATCAAACATAATTTTAGTTTGATTAAAATGTTAGGTCATGTTTTGTTCACACATGAAACTAAAACAGGTTTGTTTTTTAGTAATACTTGTTAAATTTTCCTGAAACGCCTTACATATTGAATTATCCAACTTATTATTTTACATTCAACAACTTAAAACAGCTATATAATATTTTACATGATTCTAAGAAAGAATTTTGTTGAAACTCTAATGATATTTTAATAAAAGGTAATACGTATATATTAGGTCCTTACATATGAAATTGAGGTTTAGTATGGGAGGAACATAAAGCCGATTTTTTTTTATTATAATATATTTATTTAATCAAAGTATGTACCATTGCTATCTATGCACTTTTGCCATCTCATAGGTAGTTCATCGATCCCTTTACTAAAAAAACCATTCGGACGGGAATCAATAAAGTCTTTGAAGGCGGTTTGGACTGCCCCATCGGAGTTGAACTTTTTCCTTTGCAAGAAGTTATCCAAATTTCGAAAAAAATGGTAATCTGTTGGGGCAAGGTCCGGAGAGTACGGTGGATGTCTTAGACATTCCAATTGAAGCTCCTCTAATTTGGTAGCCGTCTGTTGTGCAGTGTGTGGTCTAGCGTTATCATGAAGCAGCAGTGGCCTAGAGCGATTAACCAGCCTCGGTTGTTTAGCAGCTAGCTTTTCCATCATGGTTGCAGTTGCTGACAATAGACATCTGCCGTAATCGTCTGGCCAGATTTAAGAAAGCTGTAGTGAACGACACCAGCACTAGTCCACCAAACGCTCACAAGTAACTTTTTTGGAGTCAATTTTCGCTTGGGGCATGGTTTGGCTGGTTCGGCAGGGTTCAGCCATGCGATGAGCGCTTCCGATTATCGTACAGGATCCACTTTCATCACAGGTAATGATTCGATTTAAAATCCCTTCATTATTGTGCCGGTTGAGTAATGCAACGCAGCAGTCAACGCGCGTTTGTTGATTTGCTTCACTCAATTCGTGAGGTACCCACCTTTCAAGCTTTTTCACCTTACCAATTTGCTTCAAGTGGATTAAAACAGTTTTATCACTAACACCGCAGCCTGCAGCTAACTCGGATGTGGTTTGCGATGGATCCGCTTCCACAATAGCCTTCAATTCTTCATTATCAACTTTGGTCTCCGGCCGTCCACGGGGCTTGTTCTGCAGGTCGAAATTTCCAGAACGAAAACGTTGGAACCAAAAACGCACTGTGTTTTCTTTTGCGGCACCGTCGCCATGCACATCATTAATCCTTCGAGCCGTTTCTGCAGCACTGGTGCCACGATGGAACTCGTACTCGTAAATAACGCGATATTTCAAGTTTTTCATTTTGTAAACTGAGTGACGCAAAGAAAAAAACAATTGAGGAAAAAACAAATGAATCATAATTTTCAAAACACAAATACGTGAGTAAATAGCTGTGTATTTTTGGATTTGGAATTCCTAACCAAAGAGAAGATTTTTGAGATCAAATTTGCCAGTACGGCAAAACGCCAATTTCATATGTAAGGACCTAATAGAATAGGATAGCTACACATTTTGATATAAATGATGTAAAGACAGTATAAGTCATGTTAATTCTTTGGAATTTTTAAAATTCAAGTCACCGGTTATGCTCGAAGACGATGAAATGAAATATTCAAAAACTGTAGTTCCAAATTATTGCCTCAACTAATTTCTACAAGACTATGAAACTCGTTTCATAAAAATTAAACAAGTAGAACTAATATAAAGACAAGTGTGTTTTTGTTGTGATTATGGAGTTCTTCAATATTTTGTTGTTCCCAAAGCACGATATATTATATATTTTTATATCTTTAATTGAAATATAATGAAGAGTAAACATTCGGTTACTTTTTGAAATAATTCCGCAACAGGAAATATTTACTTTACAATGATATTTTCGAGATTGTTTTACGTAATTACCTATTACGACATTATACCAATGATTTGAAATAATTCCGCAACAGGTAATAATTAGGTATTTTACAATGAACTAATTAAATATATTTTCGATAATGATGACATCAGCTTTGTGGTTTGACATTTCCAAAAACCAACAAACTTTGTATAATCAATGTGGTTTATAGAAAATTGTCAGTTGTGTGAAATTTTAATAATGGGCTAATTTAATTAACTATTTCACTGTATATTTATAAAAAATAAATAGAAAAATAAAGGAAAATAATATTATGTTATTAATTCCTTATAAGTGGAGTATTATGTGTTTAATATTAAATACAGTGTTGTCAAATTACCTAGCGTATACATTACTGTAAAATGTTATGCTAGCTTTGTTTATCGTACATTATCAATTAGGCTCCCGCCGAGGTGAAGTCCTCTAATAACAGCTGGCCGTGTGCTCTGTGTTAGGTTGTTAGCTCAGTTCGTACTTGCTCCAAAGCAAACACAGCGTGATCTTAATGATAATAGAGTGATGATTGTTTACAAACATCGTATTATCATTATACTGTTTACACTGGGTGAATGCTTCGTTATCTCCGATGTTTAACTGTTTTCCTTGCCCGTTGAAAAGAAGACGTTATAAAGGTGAACATTTATGTGAAACGCGTCTCGAATAATAAACAAAAGAAAGTTAATATTAACTTATATAAGTCTCGATAAACATGACATTACTTTACCATTATTTTAAAGTTAAGATTAAAATATGCGATTTTTTTATTTGCGATGCGATTTATGTATAATTTAAAAACATACATGATTAATAAAAATATATTTTATTTGTGTGGTTATTTAGATAAACATTGTTTAGCTTTTTTCAATAACCTAAATTTTGTAATACAGATACGTAAGTTTATGATTTTATCACTACTGTATTTAAGAAACGGAGTCCCTATCATCGTTATGTGACAAAAGCGTAACTCAACGTATAAACAGTGTACGAATAAAGATAAGTTGAAAAAAAAAAACAATTTGCACGACAAATTAACTGCCAATAAGTAATATTAGATAAATTCATCTCAATTATCGGACCCGCACAGTATTACCACAATTTGATGATTTCATCCCTCCAGTGGGTTGTAGGGCGACTTGTCATCCTCTTGATTCCCCTTGTGTACAGCTTGATGATTGCGCTTGTCCAACGATTGCTCATTCTCAGAGCGACATGGCCTTCCCATGCTATTATAATATATCTCTGTCTCTTTATTTAAAAAATCAATCTCACTAACTACCTATACTTTTATTTAATACATACTGGATAAAAAATTAGCAGAAAAACGATTCAGTAAATCACACTATATATTTATAGGTACGCCGAATTGTTCAATTGTCTCTGGTACATTTAATATTTGTCGTCTAGAATATCTAGGAATAATACAGTCTATAATAGCCACGAAATTTATAAATTTTTTCTCTGGAATCTTAACACATACTCTCATGCATTCCATCCGTTTCTAGTTGTTTCTAAATTATTATAAACCTTCAAGAATGTTTGGAATTAAATTTCCTCTCGATATCAGAATCTTGTGACTAATTTATATTCATTATATTTTACAGCGAAGGTAGTTGTTTTCTAGTTGATTGATTCTCATGCACTTTATTCCATATATTTCTTTTAATATTTCATATCTAATAATATAGAATTATGTGACAAAAAAATGTTGAAATAAATAGCCGTTGTATTCATGAGTTTAACAAAACATATTTTTACTATAAGTGATTTTAATTTAAATATATTTCAAAATAAATATTTCTTAATATTTTTGGAGATGGGATTTTCCTAGAATTGCAATTGCCGATTTCGCAATATTAAGCATTTACGCAAATAAGCAATATAAAGATTACGAATGATTTGATACATACCTATTTATATACATAGTCTTTCGCAAATGTTAAGTCGATTATTTTTTTCGCAACGTATCCAAAAATCTTTGAGTTATACATGCAAGGTCATGCTATTACAAAACAATCTCAAAATATAATTTTTTGATATAACTCATAATCAAATAAATGTGTTTTGATAAAAAATTATATAGAATTTTTCACAATATTTTTTGATGCATTATGTGATGCATGCAGTGCATTAAAAGTTTTAACATTGTGTAAAATAATCATTTAAGCTTGCCTATTATTGATTGTAAGCCCTAAAAACACAAAAAAACTTCCAATACTTTCCCAGAGTAGCTTCTTGATCTTGTGGTTAGAACTCTAGCCTCGTGATCCAAAGGTCGCGGGTTCGAATCTCACTCCAGACTAGTAAGATAGTCCTATTTTCATAGCACAAGCGTTAAACTTAGTTTGAAAATATTAAGAATATTGATGTGACACGTATTTTGTGTTTGTATCTCTATTAAAAAAAAATAAAAAAAAGAGAGACCCCACCACACACTCAAGTGCCACAAGTCGTTGTATGGTGGGTGGTGTCTACATAAAACCGCTGCACTGTCATCAATAACAAACTATACATTACAATACAATAGACATCTATAATTTATATTAACTCTTAACCGGAATCGTGGGTCCGTCTGGAACCGACAAAAAATTAAAAAATAAATTTCTCCTAATCGCGCAGCATGAGAATTTTGTGCGTCTGTCTACTCTCATTACGCCACGTACTGCGGCGGATGCTAGGCTTTCGGCACTTAAAGTTTACTTGAAGCGAAGGTTCGCGGGTATATCGTAAGCGTTAAGCGGAGGTACGTATATCGAGTCCAAACGGATTCACAATACCGGTTACGTAAGTTTTTGTATCTCATTTAGATTAATCTATTTTGTATCTTTTAGGGCTTTTAAATTGAAATGTAGGATAGGTATCCCAATAACCAAGATATTGTCACTTTGTTAGAAGACAAAAATTTAGATTGCCATCTTATAAATTGTCAATTTCAAAAGGAATTTATATTTTTGTTATGGGAAAGATTCGTTAATTCCATAATAATAGTGAAAAAATCGTTTTTTTATCTACGCCTGGTATGAAATAAAAATGTATTTACCTTATGAAAGACGCTTGTTTCATTTATTTTTATTAAAAACACTAAAAAAATATTATGTCAATTAATAAGAAATTAGACGGTAGTTTACTGTTGGGTCCATTTGGACCTATATATTCATATACGTTTACCAAAATGACGATTCATAATTACAGAATTGATCTTTTAAAAATAACGATTTTATGGACAAAAGCGCACTAATCTTCAGCACACACACGACGTGCCAATGAATCTAAGCGATTGTTTAATTTAATAATAAAACGGAATCGTAATTGTGCATTCTTTGTAGATTCTGGACTTCGATCTATATTAATTGCAAATGGTACAGCGGTCCTGTATTGAATTATCCCAGCCATTCGCCAGAGGGCTGGAGCCTGGAAACGTACCCGGTGCCTGTCGTGACGCAGGCTGCCGGGGTAGGATAAAGCACGTATGTAGAGCCTCCTCCTCTACTTTTACCCTCCACTTCTACCAGTTTATGAAATGATTCAATTGATTAAGGGTGAGTTGAAACCACAACTTGAATTTGCTATAAAAGATGTGATTACTTAACCAAAAATATATCGTAGCAGCATCATGGAAAAATGTTGTCTATCAATAAATAAAAATGGTTCGCATTGGGTAGATATCTATTATAAGCAGCGCGGTTAATACCAATAAAATTCATTCTCAAGGTTTTAGGGGTACGAAAAATTCTGGTGAAAATTTTTGGGCTCTGCTGCCGCACGTACACGACATTTTTGGCCAGCGTCCCAGTAGCGACATACACCACGGTATTGCAAGCCGAAACTTAACCACAGCATCAAAACTCAATGCAATGCATCATAATCCTGATGATGGGATCCAAAGCGTCGGCCAGAAAGGTCATACACACATGCCAAAATATCTCAGAAAGCACTTACCAGAACATCAATAATAATCATTTCGTGATATTAAACACATTATTTATTATGTAATTCATTTAATATTTTATAAATTTTTAAAAATTAAATCGACTTAACAGAACGAAAAAGCTAGTTACTTTAACTGAAAAATCTGGCGAACGAGAAAACAAGCCTGAAAAGCTTTGAGTTTGGAGGATTTTAGCGGCCAACAGTAAAATAGGAACAAAAAAATGTGTAAGTAAAACGTACAAATAACAAAACTGATTTTTAGCGGGACAGTACTTTACACTCATATTAATGATTGCCGGATTCATTTCGCAGATCATTTATTCTTCCAGACGCATTAAAGCTCTGTAAGTAATTATGTCATTTACTTTATAGTGACAAGTCTGAATTTTATATATTTAATTCGGGCCACATTTAACAATATATTTTAACGTTTTATTTAAATATACGCGAGGGGGGACAAACTTCCACAGTGCCGCCAACTCTTGCTTAAGGAAGGGGTTTAATTAATCTCTTCACACTTTATATGCAGTTTTAGTTAATAAATTGTGTTAATTTAATTTAGTGAAACAAACATTTTAGTAATATATGCAAACAAAATGTCATCGTATTGTATAAAAATTATCCAGCTGGCCATTCTTTCTCTATGGTTTAATGTGTCTTGCATTCGACAATGCCTCCTTAATTATATATCCAATCTCTTTGCCTGGTCCCTTTGAACACGGCCTTGCTGCTGTTCCCGAGTGGAGACGATAAAGACCGCGCACACCTTCCTCCCCTCCCCTTCCCCCTCCCCCGGCCGACTAATTGAAGTGATCATGAAAGGTTGCCGGTAATGGTGCTCTGTGCTCAAAGTGACACAATGGAACACGTGTGGCTTAAGGGATGTAAGGAAAATTCCTAACAGAATTAGTATCTTGTCACCGCACAAACGCATTTCAAGTAGGCACTTGAGAACATATTATACAAAAAAAGTTATTTCACTCAGACTCACATAATTTTTATAGATGTGCTTATTGCAGTTATCTAATTTATTATTAGGAGTTTTTGGGTTTACTTAAAACCAGCTTAACTAGTCGGATTTGCAAGATATTTGAATACATGTGTAAGTATTTAAAATACCCGTATATTTTACTGAAAAATGCTGACAAAAACTGTGCTTGCACGAAAGGAAAGAACCGATAAAAATTATTTATTCATAGCGAATAAAACACATTGAAGTATTCTTTCAACGTGTACTCTTTGAAAACACAATTGAAAAATCAAACAATAAAGCCCCTTGTCTTGTTTTTTGACAGTTAAATGGAAATTTAAAACCACAAAGCTTATGATGGATGTAATGTTGTGAGCTAAAAATTATCGCGTTGTCCTATAATCGCTACTTATTCACCTGATTAATTGTGCTAAAGGGTGTTATCTGGATGTCAATGTAGAGCATTTTAACAAACTGTTAAGCTTTCAGAACATGTATATCAATTCTGTGTTCAACCTCAAAAAATTCCTTCACACCTTAACTTTTCTCAACCTTCTTTGACAATCTGACAACGCCATAATATTCATGTTTTATCTCTACTTTATAATTTTTTTTTCACTCCTTTCAGCTGACAGTTCTTCACAATTAATTTTCATTAATAATATTGAAATATTTAGATCCTCATTCGAAATGCAGTTGCCCGGCTATGAAATCAACTACCCTAGATATCACATAATCACAGATCATGACTGTTTTTAAAAGCAGACTAAAGCTATTTTATGGAAACCCATTTCACTAAACTGTATGGTTGGTTGGAATTGCAACTAACTCTCCATTGTAATTATGTGTAAGCAAAAAGTTAATAAATATAAATTGAATAACTGTGAAATGTGTGAAAATATCATGACGCCAGAAAGCACCATTTTTTTCTGCTTCAGACATTCAAACATTATTAACGGTTAAATTTATCACGTAAACTGCGTCAAAAATAGCGCTTTAGGAAATTGCGTGATATTTGAATGAGCCCCAATTTTTTTATACAATACTTTTTGCATTCAAAAAGTTTGTGAAGGCGACGGTCCAATTCCGCTAACTCCTGCATTCTAAGCCAACCTAACCAATCCCCCAATGAACAAAAGTGTCAACTTGTGATATACTATTTATAATGCAGATTTTGTTGAGTTAGAGTTAAATGTATTTGAAGAGATTTGTAAACGTCTATCTCCATAATCAAATCATATTCTACGGCAGTACAATAGTTAGCATCCTTGCTTGCCATATGCGAGACAGGAAGGTTTACCAAGAAGGTATTTTTTATTTTTAGATATTGAATATTGTCACGTATATAACGACGATTTTATTTGTAGAGTGAATTTATTTATTAAATAACTTTTGTTTTAAAAATGAAACAAAACTAAATATAAACCAGAACTTATCAGTTCAGTAATCGCTCGAATAGTAACTTAGATATCACGTTCAGAATTCGCGTTCTATAGAAACAGAAACATCAAAGGCTCTTCTGAGCGTTTCCACATAATTTTTGATGATGCTAGATCGGTTGGATAATTCTGAATAGATGACGAAGTATATATGTTTGACGTGATAACATGTTTTGAACCAAAAAATAAACATTTTCTGACAAACTGCTTTATACGTGTCTGAAATATGTTTCGCTTATTGATTTATACTAAAACACGTAAAAAGTATCCAATAATAATACTTAATGTGAGTAAATATATGTCGAAAAATGAAGAACAAAGCCACTGAATAAAATGATAAATAAATTATACGGTTCAAGTAATATATATTATCTGAGTGTAAAGTGAATTCCGTAAAAATAGGGCATTAAATATATTTTTACATTTACGTTTAGACGACTTATTTTTTTTAAACTAATATACAAAATTTAATAGAGCTAGTCCATAACACTTAACAGATTGTTGACTAAATTATAAGTCGAAATTGTTGTCCTAATATCATTAGTTATGGAGATATGCGACTTCAAAGTTTTCATTTTTCTTCCAATATTTCTGACTTATTTTCTATTTAACGTTAAATAAAATATTTACAATATACGAGTAGCATGAGGATATTTTTCATTCTATAAATTATTTTTAAAAAAGAATGTAAAAAAAATTAAAGTTTTTTTTTTTCAAAAAGGTTCGTTAAAAATTGGATATGCTACAAAAAAGATAATTCATTTTTACGTAAGTGCATGATCTTTTTAACTGAATAACCGTGCACCGAGAAATTTGCAAGTAAAAAAGGAAAAAAAGAAAAATTTGCAAGTTAGTCCCGCATGAGGAGTTTTACAGGCCATAGGTCATTTAATACATTTTTTTTTAAATTTCAATAAAATAATTGTTTTATATGTAACACAATAAGCATCAATTAAATAATGAGTAACCTTATTTTAAAAATTCCCCAATTTATATGTAAATTTTACCCCTCTAGGGTGGCGTTACCCCTTAATAAAAGTACCACCAAAGGCGACATTAAAACAAAAAATAAATATCCTTCCAAAATAGCAAAGTATTAATATGATGGTGCTTACCAGCCACGACCCTCGCCTCCCTGGATAGCACAGCACCAGCGCTGTTGGTAGCTCTGCACCGGTAGGTGGCAGCGTGGACATCCTGCCGGAAGTTCTGAACCGGAAACGCGGGAAAAACCAGAGTAGCGTTATCTAAAATAACCCTGAGAAAAGAATAAAAAGGCATACATTAATTTAATAATACTTTTTGAATGCAAATTTAGAACGTTTTCATGAAAATAAAATAATATGTTTTTCTTAAATATAGGTATTATTATCTTAAATAAATACTGGATCTTTTTTCTGTTTCTTCGCTGTACGTTTTTAAATCCTTTATATTAGGTCCTTACATATGAAATTGGCGTTTAGTATGGGAGGAACATAAAGCTGATTTTTTTTATTATAATATATTTATTTAATCAAAGTATGTACCATTGCTATCTATGCACTTTTGCCATCTCATAGGTAGTTCATCGATCCCTTTACTAAAAAAACCATTCGGACGGGAATCAATAAAATCTTTGAAGGCGGTTTGGACTGCCCCATCGGAGTTGAATTTTTTCCTTTGCAAGAAGTTATCCAAATTTCGAAAAAAATGGTAATCTGTTGGGGCAAGGTCCGGAGAGTACGGTGGATGTCTTAGACATTCCAATTGAAGCTCCTCTAATTTGGTAGCCGTCTGTTGTGCAGTGTGTGGTCTAGCGTTATCATGAAGCAGCAGTGGCCTAGAGCGATTAACCAGCCTCGGTTGTTTAGCAGCTAGCTTTTCCATCATGGTTTGCAGTTGCTGACAATAGACATCTGCCGTAATCGTCTGGCCAGATTTAAGAAAGCTGTAGTGAACGACACCAGCACTAGTCCACCAAACGCTCACAAGTAACTTTTTTGGAGTCAATTTTCGCTTGGGCCATGGTTTGGCTGGTTCGGCAGGGTTCAGCCATTGCGATGAGCGCTTCCGATTATCGTACAGGATCCACTTTTCATCACAGGTAATGATTCGATTTAAAATCCCTTCATTATTGTGCCGGTTGAGTAATGCAACGCAGCAGTCAACGCGCGTTTGTTGATTTGCTTCACTCAATTCGTGAGGTACCCACCTTTCAAGCTTTTTCACCTTACCAATTTGCTTCAAGTGGATTAAAACAGTTTTATCACTAACACCGCAGCCTGCAGCTAACTCGGATGTGGTTTGCGATGGATCCGCTTCCACAATAGCCTTCAATTCTTCATTATCAACTTTGGTCTCCGGCCGTCCACGGGGCTTGTTCTGCAGGTCGAAATTTCCAGAACGAAAACGTTGAAACCAAAAACGCACTGTGTTTTCTTTTGCGGCACCGTCGCCATACACATCATTAATCCTTCGAGCCGTTTCTGCAGCACTGGTGCCACGGTGGAACTCGTACTCGTAAATAACGCGATATTTCAAGTTTTTCATTTTGTAAACTGAGTGACGCAAAGAAAAAAACAATTGAGGAAAAAACAAATGAATTATAATTTTCAAAACAAAAATACATGAGTAAATAGCTTTATAAATTTGGATTTGGAATTCCTAACCAAAGAAGAAGATATTTGAGATCAAATTTGCCAGTACGGCAAAACGCCAATTTCATATGTAAGGACCTAATATTAACTTCACCATCGGTCTTGATTTCTAGTGGAAAGAATTTGGGAGTGAAAATGAAAAAATATTTAGGGTCACCCATACGCACAAGCATACAAAAAATGCAAATTTATCTTAAATTTACCGGCGTTGGAAGAAATGGAACGACTGCGTTCTTATCAAACTTAACTTCCGTCGTATCAAAATGCCAATGATGATTAATACAATGATATACAAACACTGAAAAAATAATTTTCCTATTTATCCATAATTTAATTTAGTACCAATGCGATACAAATGAATCTTAGTAAAGAAATAAAAAAATTCAATAAAATGAAAAACGAAACCTCGCATATAAAGGATTTATAGTAAAAACTAGGTTTGAATGGGTTAATTTTTTATAAATCAATTTTAACTTTTGTTTTCGGTCGTAGACATTACATGTGCATGTCAGAATTAAATTTACTTATATAAATCTGAACCATAATCCATCACTTTTTTTATTGTGATCATTATCGTTATTCTGGACAATGTAGAAATATTGGCCTAATTAAAAGTTGATTATATTCGTTGTGTACTTATGTATATAAACTTTTTTTGAGTTCATACTTTAGGTAGGTACTTAATTTATGTCACGAACGACGTATTACGTATTTGTAATTGAGTACAAAAATATTATTTTGGTATACCGTATCTAAGATCACATCGTAAAAGTAAATTATAAACAACATTATTCTTAAATATCATCGAATGATTTGATATTTACTTTATGGTGCAACATTTATGTATTTAAAATATGCTTTTTATTTTAACTTTGTTCTTCATAAGCAATATATGTTTTTAATTACTACTTTTTAATTACCAAATAATTAATTTCGAGAGGACCTGTTCCTCTCATCATCAGGTGTTTTTTATTTAAGTGATAACTCACTTAAATAAAAAATTAATCAATCTATTCAGACAAGTCAGGGAGCCGCAGTAGGGAGAGAGTATTTTTATAGTCAATAACGGAAAAAGCTCTAGGATTGGTGAAGTGGACTGAAATATGATATTATTCATAAGTGTGTTTTCAGATTTTTTTATTATTTCAATTGTAGGTACTTACCGCACCTCTCCCTAACCTGCCCGAATCGACTGATAAATGTTGTATTAGTTATTAACTAAACCTGATGATGAAAGGGACTGCTTCTCTTGAAACTATAGTAGTAATCAATAACTTATTTTGTGTGTGTAGTTCAAAGTTAAAATAAAAATCATATTTTAAAAATTATTCTTTTTTCACATATCTACAAAGAATCGAAAAATACACAAAACAGTTAATATTATTCAAAATTGATTAAACGGGCTACAGGTTAATAAAGTTCGCTGTGCTGGAAGCAACTCACACTGGAAGCAAATATATTTATATCGTTTTGTATTCTATTTCACATGTGAGTGAAAAAATTCAGCAACACTAACATTAAAATATTCATGAAATACCGTGGTTTGCCGGAATGAATGTGGAGCTCCTCCGCGAGCGAGGGCAACCACCATTATTTCGGGTACGTTTCATTCTCTCTTTTAAATTATGATTGCGAAATAAAACGCTTTGTTAAAAGAAAAAACGTAAAAAGGGATCGATGTTCGCAGTGACCGAAGCAGCGGCAGCAATATAAGTACGCGCTCATATATTACATTCGCGGAAAATGCGGAATTCGAATGACAAATGTTGGAAATAATATAAATAAAAAATTACGGACACGACAAAAAAGCTCATAAAGGTAAAACGAGTAGTAAGGGATATTGAAAATATTGTGCATTGAAAATGGCTGTTTCCAACATATATATTTTTTATTCCACCTGTTCCAACAATATTAGAATATTTTACGTGTAAAATATTTGATTAAAATAAAAGTACAAAAAAATTAATGTTTAGAGATATTACTTGTATTTTTATTTATTTATTCATTCATTTGTTTATAAGTGTGCCGAAAACATTTTGTACTATACCTTTATACTAATGATTGCATCTTATTCTTGAATAATCTAAATGGCTGAATATCAACTGTAGTGACCTTGATCAAAACAAAGAACACTGAAAATAAAAACGATTTTCCGGAAAATTCGAAGATGCAGAGATATCGAGGTGTTAAAATTCCTAACCGAAAATTTGAAGGCTTGGTGTCAATTAAAAAACTCTTTTTACTTACAATTATATATATATAAAACTTTTTTTTTTTAATTCATTTGAATAATTTATTGTAAATGCATAAATCTTAGAATCAATTAGTGTATATTATAGATATCTCACAGAGACGAAACTGTATTAATTATGGGAAAGTAGGTATAGAAGTCATTTGGGTGTAACAGGACTTATGACCTGTCTTTTTATGGTTGGCTTAAGTGATCACTTTACACTTCCTCATTAGCGACATCTGTGGGAAGTGATCACTTTACACTTTCTCATTAGCGACATCTGTGGGGATTTAGGGGAATGAAAATGGCTTTGTACAGGCCGCATGGAAAAGGCGCTTACAACTCATATATGAAAGCTTCACGCAATTTGAACATATATACAACTTCCAAAAAATGAATAAGCATGGTATATTCTATCATGGGTGGAAATGGCGAATGTTACAATTGTGTAAAGTGATCACTTAAGCCAACCATAAAAAGACAGGTCATAAGTCCTGTTACACCCAAATGACTTCTATACCTACTTTCCCATAATTAATACAGTTTCGTCTCTGTGAGATATCTATAATATACACTAATTGATGCATAAATCTTACTTCTACCCTGATTACTTAAATATAAATATATAATGTGGTTGTGTATTTCCTTCAATTCCCCAATATTTTTATGTTTTTGGAATTACACCGAATTACTAAGCAGTCGATTTGATAGCCGTAAAAAAAAATGCATTAAAAAACAATTAGGCATGTAGGACATTTTTCTCACTTTCCGACATTTTATATTTGTCACTGAAGTTGAGCCTACATACCTGGTGTTGTATTTGGAAGAATGGCAGTCCCCAAATTTTATTTACCCTGAAAACATTATTCTTGCAGGCAGCTGTGACGTCATGAGTTACGGTTTTCCGCTCCCACCAGTCAAGTTATCAGAACAAGATAAATATGTATTATGGTTAGACCATGAAATCTTGATTATTCAAAGCAGTTCGTGAAAGTTTTCTTTCTGACGTTTTTCTATCTATAAATTAAAATAATTAATATATTTTCAAAGTATTATTATGTTGTCGTAATCACGCAAATCATTTTTTTTTATTTCATGCTATTATATTATATTTTATTCCATGCAATAAGCAACTCTACACTGACACTCATTTCCTATTGCAATATCAAAAAAAAAAAAAATTTTAATAGAATTATATTATAATTTAAGCTGTAAGCCAGGGTAAATAAGGAGGTTCTCCAAAAAAGGTCATGATTAATTTTGAGAACGCAAAGTGGGTATTGTAAGATAATATAAATTTTCAAATCCTAAAAGCAATTATTATATCCTGCGGGAATAAATTAAGAGGGTGTATAATACTGATTACAAAATAGTGTAATTGTACTTCGTGTTTCAACCAATAAGTTATAATTATGACTAAGAGATCTTATAGCGTCAGCAAGCACCAAAATATACATCTTTATTATATTTCTCTGTTGTTTTCTGAAGATAACAAGTAACAAAAGATAAAATCATTAATTACACCGAAACAATGAAGAAGGCGGGACTTCATCCTGGGTGTATATAAAGGGAAAGCCTTTTGATACAAAATAATCGGCCTAACAAAAGGCGAGCGGATTATGTTGTGTTTGTTTATCTGCCTCAATAGTCCATAAGAAAATTATCCCAGAGAGGCGTTTAATATATGTTTATCCAAGAATTTTGCCAAATTATGCTTGATTCTGATAATTTTGAATTTCTATAGAAAATGACATTGTTTCTGTCACAAATTATATAATAATAAACTTAAGATTAAAATAAACAATTACAATATGTATTAATTAACGGTTAAAATATATTAACAAAGCCTACGGGTCTCTAACAACCCTCCCCCCCTGTCCCTTAAAATAAATATGTTAAAAAACAATAAAAACAATGTACCTAGCTTTTAAATATTTTTGTTGATATTTAAAAAATAAATAGCTATTACATATTAATATTGGAGGTCCTCAATCAGATTTATCTATTCGGTAATCTTACTAATTTATTTATACTATTTCTAATTATTAATACCTACTTCTCAATGATAAGGTTATTAAAATTTAAAGTTTTAGATATAACTACATTTTCACAATGGGGATTATGGATGTTCCGGAATAGTAAAATTAGTAAACCTTATATATTAATTAATTATTGAAGATTACACTACACAAAATATGGTCACGGGTCATGGCTGGGGGAGACAAATGAAAATTAATTAGTGATTTATTAATTAATTATTAAACAGACAAAGGCACTTAGCACAAATTAAATATATACACTATTCTAAAATTCTAACTATTTTGCAATTAATCACTCGACTACAACCTCTTTATTGTCTCTGGGTAATATTTTATTTATCTCTTAGATCATTTCATTAAATTTTCTCACATAGAAGTCGCATTTATTTATTTCGCCACATAAGTACTTCGCTCGATTACTTCGCTTAATTAATGTCGTTCCGATTATCTCATGACTCGCCACACCGGCCGTCGTTGCCCGGTTTATTTCGCACCCATAGAAATGTCAAAACAAACTTCACGCGCCACGGCCTGAACCCACTATTTATACGCAATCGCGTTAGTTTTTCGAGTTCTCGAGAATAATCTTTTCATTTCAAGTATTTAGGATAAGGTTACCATCGCTTTTAGGCTGTTCCAGTCGTCTCCCAAATATTTTAGATAGTCCTAGAGTGACGTAGGGTATTCTAGAGCTTTTTATGGTGTTGTTCCAAAGTGGTATATTACAAGGGAATTGGACAGTGCGCAATTCCTTCTGCTTAGCATTTTGTTACAGTATTATAAATGTAGTACATTATTATACTTCTCCTTCTTCTTCCTGGTACCGACCCAAGTCATTGCCCAGGTAGGCTATTGGAGTCAGCTCTTCTTATTTTCAGGCTGTATCTTCTTCGGTTCTGGCTCTCGCTTTTGTCTAAGCCGTTTTTCTGCAGGATTTTGGAGCATTGTGTCATTCAGGAGTTATTTGGTTCTTAAGCTCCAAAGGCATTGCCTGCTTTATCGTGTGGTCTGGTGTACTCCATTTTATGGACCCTTAACATCTCAGCTGTCGTTCTTCCGTACACATTGTATTACAAATAGCATTATAAGTGTGTATTTTTTAATCTACGTATGTAATGCGTAGTGTAAAAAAATTAAACGTAATGAGTCAACGGCCCTCGTAGCCCAGTGGGCATGACACTGATTTATCATACCGAGGGTTTTGAATTCAATTCCCGGTGAGGTCAAAATTAATCCATATGATTTATCCAAGTCTGGGAGTTTTTTGTCGTGTTTTGCTTCTGTAATTGGGCCTCTTGGCCTGTTGAAGCGTAAAATTAAAGAAAATAAAATAAATAGACAATGAAAATATCAGTTTTAAAAATAAGAACGTGTACATGTTATTAATAATAAAATATGAATTTTAATTTCCTACGCGGGTAACTTCCGCATACAAAATTTAGATTTTAATAAAATTAATCCCTTTGGGCAACATTTATGTGATGTGAAAATTTGGTTTTGCTGCTACAATATCATATAATACAAGGTAAGATAACACAACTAACGCGGGTGATTTTATTTCAAATTACTCAACTAAATTATTCGAATGAATTATTTATGAAATATTTATCTCGAATATTCACCTCGTGAAACACGTTACAGATGATATAACAATGTTTTTGGAAAGCACTAAGGCGTACAATACATTTCCGATTTCTATGTAAATGCGATCATTGTTGTTTGATTAAACTTAATCGATTCAACAGTTAATTACTAAACAAAATTATCGGTTTTCCTCCGCAGTATAGTAATTTTGGGTTATTTTGTCTATATATTTACTAAATTGATTTTTTTTAAATATTCATTTAAAATATCGTCAGAATATATGTGATATATTCGCGCCTACTCCACGCGTCGGGCTCAAAAATTAAACAATATATAAATCGTTAAAATTTCGAAAAATCCAAAATTATTTGTAAGATCATTTTTATCGTCACCACGAGTCTGCCTGCAAAGTTTTAGCTCGATTGGGACACGGGAAAAGTGTTAAAAATCGATCCAAAGTTTTTTCGGCAGACAAACAGATAAGCCGACAAGCAGACAAGCAGACGCTACGAGTTAAAAGAAAGGAAGTAAAAATGGTAACTGAGTTTGAAGAAGACAACCCTTACAGCGGAAGAGCAATAAGCGCAGTAATTTCAGAAATCATGAATTATTGTTACTATTGTTCAGGCATTCAGTTTGTGACGTGCGGTGTGTTGTGGGTCAACCAGACATTCATGTGGAATATATATCATTAGTCAGCCGAAGTGATCGCTGATTAAATTAAACTTAATGGAAATTAACGTATACCGCATGATTAATGAACACACACACACATGCGAAGCTTTCTTATATTGTATTATACAATACTATATTATATGCTTTTTAAGATAGTATTTTGTTGTCACGGTTTCATGGCTATGGGAGGCAAATAAAATACTAAAATCTATATGTATCGCAGAAATGTCACAACAACTCTTTTCTACATAAATTTTCACTTGAAACACACAAACTCTGACTTGTGATTTATACTTCGTTTAACATGTTATAACATATTATAACTCTTATTTTCATATTGGATTCCTAATTTATGAACGATAAGGGGTATATTCTGTAACATATTATTGTTATTAATTTACATTAATATTTTTTAAAATCTATTATTTCAATTCACATTGGTCAGTGTCATTTCTCATTTGATAATTATCCATACGTTAAAGAAAAGTACAATAATTTTTTCTTTGAAAACTCTAAACAAAGTTTTTTTTATTTTATATTATAATTTTTTATTAGACATACGAACACAGAATACGTATTGCATCATTATTCAATATTAAATACTCTTTTCAAACTAACTAAACACTTGTGCTGTGGAAATAAGACTATATTGCTGATGTCCTGGAATGGGGCTCAAACTATCGACCACTACACCACTAGAGTGGTCTGGTGGTCGATAGTTTGAGCCCACTCATAGTTTACTTAAAAAGCTACTCATAGTTTGTAATAACACAACAAGTTTGTAATAACGTTAATACCAGTAGCCATTTCACATATTTTTATTACATTATATGAAAGAATTCTTTAAAACTTAATTTTATCACGAAATATTTATCTACCCGTATATTGGCCCACATTACAATACGTCTTCGCTGTAATTCATTATCAATTGGAATTTTGTATGAGGTGCGATATTATTTTGATGTGCCTTAAATATTAATCTACGTCATAAAGTAATTATAATGTTCCTCGAAAATCCTTTGCTCAGACAAGGGTTCCCAGTAAAGCTCCCGTGTCTCTCATTCTAATATCTTGTTCTCCTGTGACAGGAGTCACTTTTTATCTCACTTTCCTCCTTCTTCTATCCCTTTCTCTCTCGGTTATCGCTACGCCTATCATACCGGAGGTAAGATGATTATTTTGCGATAAAACTGGCACATCACTCCTAAGCCTGTTTTCAGTTTAAATGAAATTTCGCGCCGACTCCTTCGGAACTTGACAGTAACTGTAGCCTGATTGATGCATTGTACACGCTAAAAAGGCTAAAACAATAATTAATTTTGTATGCTTACGGAATTTTTTTCTATAAGATTTTTTATAAAAATATTCCTGATAAAAACTGAAGATGTAAAATACTTTGCTCACAAATATTTAAAATAATAAAATTTACCATTCATCAATTGTTTTGATTCACTTTAAATAGCTTTTACACATATTTTTTTAAAATTTAGGATATTTAACAGAATACTAGTTTAAACAAAATCGATATTTTAACAAAAAAAAACATTTTTAAATTAGTTATATGGGGTATTTATATTTTTGAGTATTCGTATTTATATATAAATCAATTAATTAAAAAAAAGTTGTATACAAAATACTGCATAATATGCCACATTAGTATTTCATTAAAATTAAGGTAATTTTTTATGATGAATTTGCAATAAAATAACACATTTCTTCTTCTTCAAATATAGCAAAATTATTTTGTGGCGACATAATTATAATTTAAATAAAGTAACTTTGTAAACACCACTTTTTTATTGAAATAAATTCAACATGTTTCGAAGCCAATGGCTTCTTCGAAACATGTGGAATTTATTTCAATAAAAAAGTGGTGTTTACAAAGTTATTTTATATAAATTATAACACATTTTTAATCGATGGATAGAATTTTTATTTACCATACTAAATAATAATCTTGAATGTTTTAAACGATTTTTATATACAGATACATAACATTATTAAAATAGGAAAGTTTTAATCAATAATGGTAGATATTTAGAAAATTTAATTAAAAATTTTGAAAAATATATTAAAAAAATATCTATAATAAGACTTCGTAAAATGTATATTTTTAAAAAAATGTTAAAGGAACTTAAAATTAGCTTATAATAAATCGTTCAAATAAATATATTTCAGGCTTTTTATTTTATTATTTATTATATTATTAAAAAAGTAAAACATTCCTTCACAAATCAAATATAATAAACTAATGTTATATACTGTTCTTTAAGTAACTTCTGTAAAAATGAGAAAAATCCTTATTACGTTACGAGATAAACTCAATCGCAATTTTATATAAAATCTTCGTCCTAGTACGAAATGTTTCACAAACATTTTCTACATAAATATTTGCTTTTGTATTCTTCGAGGCAACATTGTAGGATATCTTTGCCTTCTTAAAAATTCGTATTTGTAGAAACAATGAATTACAGTTGCCAATCTCGTAATTCCGGTAGGAAAAGAATTTCCAGTCCGCATAAAATATTATGACTTCGTTTATTATCTATTATTGTTCAGGCATTTAGTTCATGACGCACGGTGGGTTGTTGGTCAACCAGATATTCATATGGAATATATATCATTAGCCACCCAAAATGGTCGCTGATTAAATGAAACTTAATTAAATGAAATATAAATTATCGCACACCACATGATTTACGAAGCTTTCTGATATAGTATTATATTACAAACATATAGTGTATACAATCATGCAAGATATTTTATTATTAATTTATTATTTATTTATAAAAAGAGCTCTGTGTATTATGTAAAAACTTGCTTATCAAGAACGTATTCCTAAATTGTATTAATTGATTGGCAATATTTTTTCTGAATATTATTTACAATTCATTTTCTCATAAAAGCCTTATTTATTTTTTATCGATCATAATAAGTGTATTCCGTATTGTGTAAAAACTAGTCAATGTTGAAATCATTCCTAAAATTATGTTTGTTGATTTACGCTAGTCTGAATGTTATTTAAAATTTATTTTTTAATTAAGTAATTATTTATTATTTACTCATTATTCATTGTTTATCATTTATTATTAATTTATCGTAAAAAGTTTATTGTGTAATTTTATCATATTTAAAATGTTCCCAAAATATTTATACCTTGTACTCGAATGTCACTCTAGAACCACCTGTTCTTCATTCATTATTCAGTTCTTCAGTCATTAATGACCTGTCAGTTAAAAAATAAAATGAATAAAAATAAGATGGATAATATTGTTCACGTATTTACAACTTAACTATAAACGACTTCATGCTACATATTTCTATTGAGTTGGATTATTCCAAAAATCCATCTTTTAGTCGTATAGGAGCAATGGAAATATTCATTGATTGAACATTTCACTTTGGATGTAGTGAGAAATCATTTTTTAACTGACTCATATTCAGTTTTAAAAACCGTATTCAGAAGTTTGGTTACGCTCCAGCCTTTAATTTCTTATGTGCCACATGTTTTGAACATTTGTTGTCGTAGGTAGACAGATTTTTTTTATTTGGGCTATTCTCTGCAAATAAATTAAAATAAACAATTATAACTTCAGTAAAAATAAACATCGTAGGTGCATACAATGTTCGTTGTTTTTGGGAACTACTCAAATGTATCAAACAGGTCATGATAAAGAACTTGAATTATTATTAAATTGTTCTTCAAGATTGATTTTCTAACCATACGACATTGTTTGCAATAATTTGTAAACTTCGATAATTATTCGACTAGACAAATGACAATAAAAATTATTTATTGAAGGCTAGATTATGAACACCTACACTTAATTAGTACATAGTTTTATTAGCTTATATTTACTAATGGTTTCGGTAATATGTAATAATCGGTAGTCTGCTATCATTTGGAATATTAAATAATCACAAAACATTTTTAATCTACTGAGCCAATTATTTTATAAGCTACAAGATTTTACCCGTCCAAAATTACGGTACAGTTTGTATCTAACAAAAATTAAATGTTCCTTAGGAATGAGTATTTATTTATTTTATTAAAAAAAAGATTTTATAAAAAAAACGAAAAAAACTTTCTCGTAAAAAAAGAATTTTTTTAAAAAAAAATTGAAAAAAATAATTTTACTATAAAAAAGTCACGGGCGTTACGCGAAGTTACGGGGACAAACAGAAGGATGGACGGACGGACCGACAGACAACAAAATCATTATAATTTGGGATTACTTTAACGGGATAATATATAGCCTATGTCCCTGACTCTGAAAGTCTATTCTGAATATTGCTGAAAGAATTTTTGAAATCGTATGAGTAGTTTCAGAGATTACCTCCTACATCCAAACTTACAAACTTTGCGTCTTTATATATTAGTATAAATATATATTAGATAGTATTAAATAATTTATCTATTTATTTATAATGTGAATTTGGATAGGTATAGAGAAAAAATCTATCTAATGAAAAAATATTTGGTTTCCATCGGTAACCAAATATTTTTGTTTGTTCTGTATACTCATTGTTATATTATTTGTAATGTATGAGTAGCGATTTTCATTCGAATTCAATTGTTACATTTTATTTGTGTAGTTTGGTATATCAAAAAGCCCGTCCCTCTAGCTTTCCAGTTTTTGAAAGGAGCGAGGTATGTGCTCATGTTTTGAAAAATAGGGCTGACGTCAAGGGACTAAGACTAAATTCTTAACACTTGGCCAGGAATTTAATGTAAGCTCCTTACTTTTTGCCTATTTACCTCTAGACTAAACAAGCCTTTGTTTTCTCTCTTTATCTCATGTTAGAACAGTGTTATTGTACATTCGAAGGTAGAAATCCAAAAGGTCGTTAGTGATTATTTCGAACTTAACAGGAGAGTAAAATAATGTTTCGTCAATCTGATTTTGTCAATATTTAATTTATTATTAAACGATTTCCATATGTGTTTTGGATAAACAAATATGGAAATAGTTTAATAATAATAGAAACATTGACAAAATGAGATTGACAGAACATTCTCTTGCTCTCCTAAAATAACGTTCGAACTTATCACTAACGCCCTTTTGGCTTTCTACCCTCGATATGTACGCCGAAATCCATCTGTCTCTGCCCCACGTCATAGTTGACGCCTACTTGGATAAAGGACACGTCTACCTTGGTATTTCAACAGTATATTTCATTATTAGTTCTCTCTATCATTATTTATTTTATTAATTACGTGTATATACATAAAATAAAATATAATAAATAAGATTGAATATAGTGGAAGTGAAGTCGCTCGGTTACATACGCGGTAAATTTAATAATAATGAAATATATACTAAATAAAGTAATGGAGACTGTAACACTGATCGTGACACTGTGTACAGGATTAATAAAGTTTCACTTAGGTAGTTTGGTCAATTTGATGAAATGAATTAGAAGAGGAAAAAAAGACAGTTGAACGACGCCATGTCAACGGCACCAAAAATATAAGACATTCGCCAAAAATCAAATGTACATAATTCGATAAATCCAAGATAAGGAGATTGTCCTGTAAACAGCCTTAATAATCAATAATAATTGAAATTTTATATGGATTAGATGAGAATTTTTACAAACTTTGTAAATTGGATTTTCCATGTAGAGATTATTCATTAAATTGAGTGAAATAAATAAATTTTTTATACCTCTACGTGAGTTAAATTATAATTTTATATATTACTACTTAAGTTTCGAGAGTAACAGAATCTCTCATCGACAGGTGAAGTATTAAATTTGCAAATCAGTTCCATCTGTAAGGGATCTGTGTACATAGTTTGAGATTCTAGTTTATAGAACAAAAAATCCACAAGATAATTGAAATGCCAATTGTTTCCAGCAGTGGACTTTATATGGGATCCACTATATGCAGGTAAACCATGAGAAATGTGATGAAAATTTCGCTTCTGGAGCTTATTAACTATGGTTAACATTTGTTTATTATAATAATACTAATTTAATAATAATAATTTAAACATTTATTTTTAAATATACGCAATAAACTTTCCTTCCTGGGTTTCAATTCATGGGATTGGTTTGCAGCAAAGCACAACTCTTTCTCCATTCCACTCGGTCTCCGGCGATCCTCTTCAGCTCTGTGTAGGAGGCACAAGTCATATCTTGGCACACTTGCTCAAGATATTTACGGCGAGGGCGCCCTCTGGCAATCTTTCCCTCTACCATTCCCTCCAGTATAGTTTTGAGCAGATTTTCATGGCGTAAAATATGCCCCATCCATTTTGCACGCCTTTTCGACATGGTATTCATTATGTGTCTGGTTTCATTGATCCTGCTGAGAACCTCTTCATTCCAGGAAATTCTTAGGGCACGTCTGTAGGTCCACATCTCGAAAGCTTCTAATCGGTTTTTTTCTCGGTCGCCAATGCACCATCTCTCACATCCATACAGCAAAATACTCCACACATAAGTTTTTATTAATTGCTTGCGGAGCTTTAGGTTTATATTATTGGATTCGAAAATCTTTAAAATAATAAATAATAATAATAATAAATAGCTTTAAAAATTTAAAAACAAACGTATAGGTATTTGTATTTTAAATTAGTACTCTTTTCTTCATGATTGAAATTTAATTAAAATATTTTAATAAAAAAGTATCACAATAACCTCTAATGCCAGTGTCCTTGACGTTGAATACCGTAAATTTCCCAACCACAAAATTTGTTCAAACCACAGTGCGTACACAAACTGTATTTATATGACTACATTTTCTCCATAAAGGTTGAAGTTTACATAATTTGAAAGTAAATTACAAAGCCGCAAATGGGATAAGAGTAATTACACGAAGTCCGCAAAATAATTCAGTACTTTGTACAGTATCTCATAACCTTCTCCTGCTATCAGTGTGTTGGTGGTAACGTGTATGTAAGTATGCACATGACAAACAATGGGAATATTTTTGACAAGGGCGTGCACTTGGCATTATTAAAAAAATCCTGTAATTAATAAGAATTTCTGGGAAACAAATCAAAATTTTGTTTTGTCTGAATATTACCCTGAGGTAATTAATATCAATTTGTTCTTAAAATCATCTAATACCAGACAAATATTTACATTTGGTTTTTGCAGACATGACAAAATTTATTTTTCATATAATAAGATAGATATGGGGTACAATATATTCGTACGTATATCTTACATCCTCGGCAGTAAATAGTAAAATTTGCAATTCCTACTACTATTGTGTATCGATTCGGTTAATACATATATTATTACATATCGATAATATAAAATTCAGTTCCATATATCAGATTGATAACAGTTCAAATGGTTCGTTTGTATTTTTGCTATCGCTTTCGCTGTAAAATAGACTTTTTATGGGATGCTATTAATATATATATATTACATTCATCACAACATATATATTATATATTATATATATATAGTATATATATATATATATATATAGATATATAGATATTTTGTTTTCAGTCCTAAATATCGTTATTACCACGGTTATTATTATTATACGGAAGCTTATTGCTTTCGATACGAACGGACGTGCTCGCACTGCCCCTCGTGACGGAAATTTATTAACAAGACACTTTGAAGATGCCTGTTGTGATTCAGGCGAAACGTCGGTTGACAAATGGACCTTCTGAGGACCAGATTTTGACGCGGGTTACCCCCAAAGAAATTAATACTAACATATATATACATATATCCATATACATTTAAAACTCAGTA
>JADDOH010003095.1:0-51442 GCA_016648135.1 Agrypnia vestita
TATCGGCGAGACTCGCAATCAGCCATGCCGCATTACCCGGGGAGATTGCGCAAAGAGGAGGATAGAGTGCAGAGTGGGAGTGTGGAATATTAGGGGAGGAATGGATAGGAAGATGAATGAACTGTGTGATAGTATGAATGACAAAAACCTAGACATTTTATGTATAAGCGAAAGTATGAAGAAAGGCTGTGGAGAGCTAGAGCACAACGACATGATGGTGCTTTGGTCCGGAGTGCCGGAGGCGGACCGAGCGTGCCAGGGTGTTGCAGCGCTGCTCTCGAGAAGGATGGTGGAATGTATGAGAGAATATGAATTTGTCAGTGCCAGACTAATGTGGATCCGGTTCAAAATTGGAGTCACGGGGGTGTTTCTAGTTATAGGCTATGCCCCGGTTAATTCTGAAAAGGACGAAGTGAAAAATGAATTTTGGACGAATGTTAGGGATGTAATGAACGTGAAACGAAGCAATGAAAGAATTATCTTCGCAGGTGATCTGAATGGCTGGGTGAGAACACGAAGAGATGGCTTCGAGACTGCCCTTGGTGTGTATGGTGACAAGAGGATGAATGAGAATGGTAAAAGTTTGCTTGAGGTATGCTTGGAATGGAATCTTTTTGTTTCAAATACCTTTTTTGATCACAAAAGAATCCATCAATACACATGGGAGAGAGGGAATGGAAGATCGATAATTGATTTTGTTGTGGTTGATTCTAGACTAAGGGCCGCTACGGTTGATACTCGGGTATTTCGGGGTGCCGAGATGGAAACTGACCATTTTCTTGTAGTCTCAAGAATAAACTTGTTTCAAGGCTGGCGGTCCAGGAAAAGAACTGTACCGGCTCCGTCTAGAATCAAAAAAGAGAATCTACAAAAGGACGATTTAAGGGAGAAGTTTGAAAGGAAAATTGTTGAAAGGCTGAGTGTAAGGAGGGTGAGTGATCTTAGGATAGATGATGCATGGGATTACTTAAAAAATACCCTTTGCGAGTCAGCGAAGGAAGTCTGTGGAACAGCTAAGCAGGGAAGGAAGAAAGGGGATGCATGGTGGGATGATGACATAAAGGAATTAGTGAAAGAAAAAAGAAAAGCGTGGCTCCATCTTCTGACAGTGAGTGAAGATGAATACGCGGGGCCAAAAGATGTATACAATGCGTGTAAAAAAAGAGTGAAAGCAGGTGTGAAAGAAAGGAAAGAGCGGCTGAAAAGAGAGGAAGGTTTGAAAATGTCTAAGAATTTTGGGGAAAACATCAAATTTTTCTGGAAGGAGGTGAAAAATCTCGATGTGGGACGGAAAGCAATAGTATGAAAGCTATTAAGTCAGCGAATGGAGAAATGTTAATGGATGAAGATAGAATAAAAGATAGATGGATGAATTATTTCCAGGAAACGTATGAGAGCGAGGAGGCTGTAATAGAGGAATCCGTCGATATTCTCACGGATAGAAGTATGAATGACGAAAATGAAGTCAGCGAAATAAGTGTGGAAGAAATAAAGTGTGCAATAAAGCATATGAAGAATGGTAAGGCTGTGGGGTATGATAACGTTGCTGCCGAATATATCAAGGCTGGTGGCCCATCAGTGATTTCGTGGCTTCATACTCTATTTAATAAATGTTTGAAGGAGAGCCACACCCCTTTGGATTGGAGGAGAGCAGTTATCATGCCTCTCTACAAAGGTAAAGGGTCGAGATTGGAATGCGGTAACTACAGGGCAATCAGCCTTTTAAGCTCGGTCGGCAAACTTTATGGAAGAATTTTGATAGAAAGAGTAAGGTCGATGACGAAAGAAAAGGTATGGGACGTGCAAGGAGCCTTTGTGGGTGGAAGAGGATGCATGGATCAGATATTCTCTCTACGAGTGTTGACGGAAAAATTTTTAGCGAAAAACCAAAAACTTTTCTGTGCATTTGTAGATCTGCAAAAGGCTTATGATAGGGTTATTAGAGGAAGGTTATGGAAGGTACTCTCTGATTACAAGGTGAACAGTAAACTTATAGACGCAGTTGCATCCCTTTACGAGGGGAGTACTGCGTGTGTAAGAATCAATGGATCTTTCACACCGTGGTTTGATATAACAAAAGGTGTTAAACAGGGTTGTGTAATGTCTCCATGGCTGTTCAACTTGTATATGGATTATTGTGTGAAAGAACTGGAATGTATGAATATAGGAGCGAAAATGAGTGATGTGATTGTATGCTGTTTACTGTACGCGGATGATGCGGTATTAATGGCAAATAGCGAACAAGACCTACAAAGTCTAGTTAGCAGGATGTATGATGTATGCAAGGAAAGTGTCCTTATTATGAATGTAAAGAAGTCAAAAGTAATGGTATTCGAGAAGGAGGAAAGTAAGACAACGTGTGAAATACTAGTAGGCAATGAATGTTTGGAACAAGTAGATGAGTTTGTGTACTTGGGAAGTATGTTCGATAGAATAGGGAATGTTGAGAAAGATATAGAGAGGAGAGTGACTGCCGGGAATAGGGTGAACGGTGCTTTGAATGCAATAATTTCTAATAGAAATATGTCTACCGAGGCAAAACTGGCGGTACATAATGGAGTTCTGGTACCGACACTAATGTATGGAAGTGAAGCCTGGAGCTGGCAGAAGGGGAACGAAAGTAGATTGAATGCAGTGGAGATGAGGTCCCTTAGACGTATGTGTGGTAAATCCATGTATGATAGAGTAAAGAATGAAGATATTAGGAATGAATGTAAAGCTGATCGTAGCATAATACAGAGAATAAAAATAGGGTCGCTCAGGTGGTTTGGGCATGTTGAGCGAATGAATGAGGAAAGAATGGTAAGAAAGATATATGATGCAAGTGTTGACGGCGCCAGAAAAAGAGGGCGACCACGGAAGACGTGGCATGACCAGATTAACCAGATACTGGAAGATGGTCCTGTTAGAAGTCTGAACAACCGTCGAGCTTGCATGCGAAGATGTATGAATGTAGACGAAGCGAAAGTTGTATGTCAGGACAGAAGAGTATGGCGCTCTATCCTCTCTGCCTACCCCCTCGGGGAAACGGCGTGATGGTAAGTAAGTAAGTAAGTAAGCTTATTGGTCTTGTAGTTACGACTCTCGCCTCGTCATCCATAGGTCACGGGTTCGAATCTCACTCCAAACCAGCAAGTTAGTCTTATTTTCAAAGTACAGGCGTTTAGCTTAGTTTGAAAATCGTAAGACACGTGACACGTATTCCGTGTTCGCATCTCTATTTAAAAAAAAAACGGAGCTAGAGTTTTGTATCATAGAATAATTCAGTCTATCCGTATAAAAGGCGAATTATCCTATTGTATTATTTGTTGTTTCTAATTGTATAACTATTTTTCTTCTGTATTCAATAATATCAATATCTTAAGGCGGAGACAGTGAATGGCTTTGTTCGAGCGGCTGTACCACTTCGCAACGGTTTATACGACCGGAGCGGTGCAGCACGGTCCTGCTTGTTGGTTGAAAAAAACGTCAACCTGGAGACGATTGAGTAGGGCTGATATGGAAGCTTTTGCTCTCTAACGGTCCTGGGTAAGCGGCGGGTACCATTCACTGTCCGCATAAAGTTTAGTGCTAGGGAGAAATAAAAAGAATTCCACAGAATAAACATAAGCCGATGAATCAGTATACAATGAAGAAATGTTACAGTAAGACACGGAATGAGCGTAATGACGATGGCCGCACCAGGACGTCCCAGTCTTATGGCCGAATTGCTTTTTACGACGTCGCATTTGAAAGCCAAATTTTTCCCAATTCCTCGTCTTCGTTTCATTCAATTTCCATTCCCGTCTCCCGGAAGCCGCCCGAAACTAATTTCTCGCCAAATTGTGCAGATTAAGTAGCCCTCCAATGGCGTGGCGCGGAACCCTTTTTTGCGACTCGGGGACATTACTTGAAATCCCATCCAGGGGACTTAAATATTCATTCGATACAATCCCCCAAAGGGGAAGCATTGACGAGTGTGACGTCATGACGAGAGAGTTATACATTTTGAATTGCTGATTATCAGAAATAAAACTCTAATGTATAAGAATATTTTTGAGTTTGTTCAAATCTTTCAGAACGGTAGTACTGGATTGTCACAGAGACATCATTAATCAATTAATGTATATTATGGATGTCTCACAGAGACGAAACTGTATTTAATTATTATTATGGGAAAGTAGGTATAGAAGTCATTTTATGGTGTATATCGGACTTACGACCGATCGTATGGTAGGCTTAAGTGATCACTTTACACATGTGTAACGTTCGCCATTTCCACCATGATAGAATATACCATGTCTTACTAAATTTTGAAAGTTGTATATATTTGGATTATATGACACACATCGCGTACGTGTTGTAACAACCTATTATACCGGCCTGTGACAGCCAAAAAATCAATTGTGGGAGTCTCATTTGATCGACATTAACGATATCAAAAATAATTAGCGACATCTGTGGGGATTTAGGGGGAAGGAAAATGGCTGTCACAGGCCGCGTATAATAGGTTGTTACAACACGTACGTGATGTGTGTCATATAATCCAAATATATACAACTTTCAAAAATTAGTAAGACATGGTATATTCTATCATGGTGGAAATGGCGAACGATACATATGTGTAAAGTGATCACTTAAGCCTACCATACGATCGGTCGTAAGTCCGATATACACCATAAAATGACTTCTATACCTACTTTCCCATAATAATAATTAAATACAGTTTCGTCTCTGTGAGACATCCATAATATACATTAAAACAAATGTATAAATTTTTGTTATTCACTTAATGTTTTATTTTTCTTTATATATCACTTTATTAATTGTTTTTGATAGAATTATACCTTATCTCCTTTTTTATTATTACCTATAAATCTAAACATCTTTATATGCATTGTTTTTTTAATGGTTCGTTGTACCGTGTATTAAATAAATAAATAAATAAATTAAAAATATATTTGTGATTAAAACAATTTGTGGATACTTAAAAATATTAATTATTTTGTTAGCAATATATACATATGTTCGTGTGTATCAGAAGAATTAAGCGTGAGGAAAGAACAAAACCTCGCTAATTCGACTTATCATTCGTAAGGTAACGAATCTCCACTCGTCTTGGTTTACTAGAGAAGAAGGAGAAAATGTTCAGATAGTGGCGTGAACATGAGAAGCACTAGCTTCATTGGACTTTGTTTTATAGCGATTACCTGAGTTAAATAATTGTGCTAATACGGAGGTCGAAGCCAAACGCTGTTTATCGATTAAAAATAGCAGAAAAATTATACCTTTTTAACAGAATGTTAGTAAACTTAATAAAAACCACTACCAGATTTACGGTCTACCGGTTTCTAGACGTACCCGTCTCTTCGTCAGGACCAACCCTATACTACTAAATTCACAACACTATACACCCCAACCATAGTATTGTAAAACTATCACCACTATTGTTCACATGCGTGTTAGTCTTGTCAGAGAAATTGAACTACTGTACGTCTCGAAACCGGTAGACCGTAAATCTGGTAGTGGTTTTTACTCAGTTTATTAACATTCTGTTATTATGTCTAACCACAAAGTAAATGCTTTAAATATTAATAATATACCTTTTTATTTTTTATATTATGTACTAACGTCAATGCATTATTAATTAAAATTTCACGTGTAATTTTCCGACAGAATTGCCGTGGGAACATACACAAAACATTTTGAATGTCAGCAAAAATGCGGCTAGAATTTTAAATAGCCTAATTTTCGACATGATGATTATTTAATTAGTTATATAATCATTATTTCATGAAAATTCTGGCTTTTCTGCAATTGGTGTAGCATCCCTAATGTTTTAACTACTCGCTGTTATTTTCGTCTGACTACAAATGCACTTTGAACATCCATCAACGTCTCCCCCGAGATTGTTGTGCATTTTTCTTAAGATTGCCTCACGTTTTCACTTATTTTACTGCACCATCGACTTCTAATTTATCTTGGCTACGTAAAATCGACAGTCACGTTGGAGGCGTATTGGAAATTCATGCCTTCACTGTCTATGGACTTCACTTGCTATATTTGTTGGTATAATACAAATTTTACTGATTTAGCGACCTATGTGTCCCAGCTTACTCTGAGCGAACCACTGGCCAACTTTGGACACGTTTTCCAGCAAGACGTGTCCAAAGCCTCTGCATTTTCTTGTAGAAGAATATTGTGTGATTAATTATGTTAGTTTTTTGTACAAAATTGTTTATCGTAAGCTAAATTTCCTTGATTTAATTTAAGGGAACTGATATCATATCCCTGATTTTCCCCCTGGTCCTTGGTGTAGTTTCATATGAAAGGCCCACGGAAAGTACGTGCTAAGTCACATTTTGAACTTAAAAACTTGATTAAAATTAAATTGAAATTTGACAGACTTTGAAATGTTCTTTTGTTTCGGTATTTCTCTTCATAATAGACATAAAAAAATTATAATGTGCGTTTAAAAAATTATAATGCTTTCACCATTATGATGGCTGTATAAAAATACCATAAATAGTTTTATTTTAACTTCTTCTTCAAACACAGCTAAATTATTTTGTGATGACATTATAATTATAATTCGTAGAAATAAACTTTGTGTACACCATTTTTTTTTTGAAAAAAATTCTACATGTTTCAAAGCCAATGGCTTCTTTGTCAGAATAACAAATGTATAATAACAAAATTAAATTTGAAAATCGAAGTATAGATAATCAAAATATTAAAAAATTATATATGGAAAATGAATAATAATAAAGTACCTACTTAACATGAAATAAATTAAAAATAATAAATTAAAAATAAAATACAAAAATATGTTATTGTACATTTGTCATCCTGACGAAGAAGCCTTTGGCTTTGAAACATGTTGATTTTTTTTCAATAAAAAAGTAGTGTAAACAAAGTTTACTTCTATGTTTTACAGTTCTATTTGAGTGTAATTTTAGTACATATAAAATAATTCACGGACACATTGCCTTTTTATTATTCGCATTTTTATACTATTCGTCATAACTCAGGACGGAACACTCTTCAGGACCTCCTGACTGGACTAAATGGAAACGTTGTTATTATTTTGAGGTTTTGTAAAACAATGCAACTCCCGCCACAATTTTCTTCATCTAAATCTGTCACCCGGGAACCAGCGGTGGAACCACAGCGTGGACCGCCAAATTTCCGTTAGTTCATATCTATATATATTAAAATAATAATTTCGTTGTCTGTCTGTCCGTTCATCCGCCTGTCTATCCCCGTAACTTAGATAGAATAAAATTGTTCACAATCTTCAAATATGTGAGAAAGACATTACGCAAATTTTCTCATATGGACCGGCAAATTTCTTACTAGGACCGCAAAAAATGTTAATTTTTTTATTGCATTGCCAACAATGGACCGTGTTGTATGCACACTGTTAAAATGACTTTTGAATTTCATCGCGTTTGGTCACAATCTTCAAATATGTGAGAAACACATAACGCAAATTTTCTCACTTGGACCGGCAAATTTCTTATTAGGACCGCAAAAAATGTTGAATTTTTTTATCGCATTGCCAGCAATGGACGGTACTGTATGCACACTGTTAAAATGACGTTTGAATTTCATCGCGTTTGGTCACAATCTTCAACTATGTGAGAAACACATAACGAAATTTTTCTCACTTGGACCGGCAGATTTCTAACTAGGACCGCAAAAAATGTTGAATTTTTTTATCGCATTGCCAGCAATGGAGCGTGTCGTATGCACACATTTTTTTTCCAAATAACTGGTCTGGTCCAAAAAAATCCGAATAACGTAAATAAGTCAATAACGCATCCGAGACATGTAACGCGTTGTTTCGTTGAATAAATTCAAATTGATAAAGTGAGGAAGTACTCCACGGAGAGCAGCCGAAGCGAACAGGCAGGTATATCGAGTGAACTTCTCTCAGCAAGCGGCGGTGTGGCGGTGTGAATCGGTCCAGGACCCGCAGCAGCGTGACGCCGCGGCGCTGCGCTGGGCCGCTAGCGGGCGCCGCGACGCCTGTTTCGGCGTCTCCGCTAATTGTTTCCTCCGTCCGCGGGCCATTACGCCGACTCGCTTCCGGCGGCGAGAACTGCAAGGATAACAAAGCCAGACAATTGAAAACGAGCTGTATGTACAGAGGTGGCGGGGTAGTATTTTCTTATTTCTTTTCGACTTTTTGTCTGGCCACGTTCACGCCAGCAATGATCGCAAATGTCCGAAGAACATTTTATTATACTCCCTTTGTCGTTTACTAGTGGAAACTGGTTTGGCCCTTAACCTACGCGTTGGGCTTCGCTCGGGCGACGCTACGAAAGGGAGACTGAAAATTTCCAAAAAACCAAAATTATACTACAATCAGGTTTAGTGTCTTTTCATACGACTTACTCAGTTGTAAAAAAAAACCATTAAAAATTTGAATAATCCAAAATTATGCTTTAGTTATAAATTTTTTTAACGAAAGTTTGATAGATCTTTCTGATCGTTGCCACGAGTCTGCTTGCAAAGTTTCAGCTCGATTGGATCACGGGAAAAGGGTTAAAAATCGATTCAAAGTTTTTGCGTCAATCAATCAGACGCCACGAGTTAAAATAAAGGGAGTAAAAAATAGTGCTCAGTTATTCAACAATCATTTCGTAGTAAATATCTAAGCTCACCCTCCTCAACAGATTATTAAGAAAAATAACAAATGCATCACACTGGCTACCATGCTGAGTTAATATTTTATTTAAACTCTTGCGTTTTGTGTTTTTTTTATAAATAAAAAAAAATAAAGTAAAGATAGCGACATTTTTTTTGCAATGGTATTTCTCTTCTGCAAGAGTAATTCGACTCGTGAGTAGGAGAGGAGTATCATTATAATGTATTGAATAGTAAGTAGTACATAAATGTATACAAGAAGAAAAAATGTGCTATAATTATAAAGCATTTATGTGAAACAACAATAGAAAAACTAACAATAAGCAAACAATTTAAAAATGAATAAAGTAAAGAAAAATATAATAAAATTTTGAGCAAAGATTATAACTGTGTACACTATAAATAATTAAGATCGAATGTTTGAAAATAATAAAATATCCTGTTCAAATTCCATTACGAAAAATATACTTGTGTGATTTTTAAACGTACCTAAAAAATAAAATATTCTTATATACGCGAGTTAAGAGTTACATATACTTTTGCGCCTTACATAAAAAATAAATAAAAAAACACTACAGAACATAGCTAGACAGTATGCGTCTCCGCATTCAAGGTATACAACACAAACTACCATATCCGGCAATGGAAGTTCTCCATTAACTGATAATAAGCGCAATTAACAGTAAGCACATGATTCAATTACCATAACATGAATTTGATCACAATTTTATCACCTCGGTATTGTAAATTATGGTATTTCTCTTCCTGTGTGTGTCATCAGGCCTGGCATTTCAAATAAAACACCGGCTCAATTCAAGTGATTATTTCAGTAGAATTCAACAATAAACGACAACGACATATTTCAACAAAAAAATCTTGAACTGAACTAACATCCTACGCAGACGACACCGCACTGTTAACAAATTATCCTTCATGGGCAAAAGTTCACGAATCAACTTAAAGCATAGAGTTATCAAAACAACCAACAAGGTGTGAGCTGAGTATTGATAGTGAGCCTGTAGAACAAGTCACGTGCTTCAGATAATTAGGTGTAGAAATCTGTAGCCGTAGCGATCTGTATACTGGAGTCCAATAACAAGTTTATAAAACATCCACTGTCTCAGAGTGTCTCGAGAATTTGGTCTGGAAGAACAAAAATAGGCATATTGAAAGAAAAGTCAAGATATACAAGATACGTGTGCGACCTATTATGACATACGCTGTAGAGATGCGGGCTGTCCGCACCAAAGGACTCCTCAGAACATCTGAAATGAAAGTGCTAAGATCCATCACTGGAAAAACTCTACGCGATGGTGTCCGAAATGCAAATATAAGGAAAACCTGCAAAATAGGGGACATAGCACAATGAAGTAGATCCAGAAGGACATTCAGAAGAGATCACATAGCCAGAATGGACAGTGTCAGACTCGTGCATACAGCAGGGAATGAAATCCCTTCTGAACGACGCCCACCGAGAAGACCACCGAAAATATGGAGGAATAGCTGGACCTCGTCATCCCAGGAGGATTAGTTTTCTGTATCACAGATCAACAGATCTACCAAAAGAAAAACTAACCCATAAAAACCAAGTTTTTATTATACTCCCTTTCTATTAAAGAGTTAAAGTTGTTATTACGGTCGTTAGACATATTTAACTGTTATTTCGAATATTTTATACGGTCTTGGTAATATATACGGTGCGTATAAAATATTCGAAATTACAGTTAAATACTCCCTTTCTCATTGAAACAGGTTTCGCGCCTACTCCACGCGTCGGGCTCGAAAATTAAACAATATTTATATCGTTAAAATTTCGAAAAATTCGAAATAAATACTATAATTATTATATTTTTTAAATGATCATTTGTTAGATCATTTTTATCGTCGCCACGAGTCTGCCTGCAGAGTTTCAGCTCGATTGGATCACGGGAAAGGAGTTAAAAATCGATCCTTACTTTTTTCGGCAGACAAGCAGACGCTACGAATTAAAAGAAAGGAATTAAAAGAAGAAGTAACAATATACAACATTAGGTTGCTCCCGCGACACCATTCTCTTGCACACGCATATAAACACACACACGCAGACACATAAATCAATAAATAGAATGATCCCTACAAACCTGAAAACAAAGAAATTGACCGTTTGATGGAATCAGCATGTTATAAATCAGTTTTTTCTTGCTATTAAAGAAATGTCGAAGTTTGTGCGTTGACGCGGGTCCGAGGGAGGCGCGACAGGTGACGCCGGCCCAGTGGGTGTGTTGTGAGAGTAATAACCCAATTACTAATCTCATAACGCACACACGAAAACGATAGAGAGCGAAAAAATTGATAAAGTACCTCGTAAAATATATTTTCAAAGCGAAAATCGACAAATAACGTAATAATGGCCCTCCCCGTTCGAGGGCGCACCTGTCCTGTTTTTGCGCGTCTGGAAGAATGAAAAAAAATGGCAATTGATGGAAAAAAATCATTCTAATGTGACCCTGACAAGCTCTGAAGCGTAATTGGCTATATTAAGAAACAAAATGGTATTTTCAAATATACCCAATATATTTCATTTTATTCGTTTCAATTGGGTTATATGCCCCAATTTCGGCTTGATTTATTAAATATATTCTAGATTTTATATTCAATAACACATTCTTATTGTGAAGTTGCGATTTTGGATAACGCGCTTGCCTCGGATAGGAGGAGGTCCGTGGTTCGAATCCCGGTAGCGGCCAAATATTTTTTCGTGGATTTGCATGTCTTTCTAATTGATTAATTAAAGCGGTAGTTACACAAAGTAATTTGTACCTACCGTACCAGAAAAAGTGGATTGCTCCAAAAATGGATAATAAATATTAATCAATTAATAAATGAGACTTACAAATAAGGTCAATATATTCACGGAAATATACAAGGCCGCTATAGCGTTATTGGATTGCGAGCCGGATAGGAGAAGATCCGTGGTTCGAATCCCGGTAGCAGCTAAATATTTTTTGTGGAATTGATTTTTTTGTATGTCTTTCTAATTAATTAATTAATTTGGTTTTGTATTCTAGATGTCTCACAGAGACGAAATTATATTTTTATATAGGTATGGAAGTCTTTGGGTGTTTGTAGGGCTTACGACCGATCATACAGCTGGCTTAAGTGATCACTTTAAACAATGTAACGTTCATCATTTCCACTCATAATAGAATATCATGACTATTAAATTTTCAGAAATTGTATATATTTAAATTATACGACATGTTCCGTGTATGTATTTGTGTAAAACATAAATTGTTAAAAGTAAATTTGGACAAACTCAAAATATTCTGAATGAAAATACTGGTCTAAAAAGGAGTTTAAGAATTGAAATGATGTTTCAAGCGTATTCTAGTGTAGTGCTAATAATTCTGAAGAATCTCACTACACACATAAAGGATATAGCTAAAAAAAAATTAAAATCATAAAATAGATATCTCATTAGTGACATCTGTGTTCATTTAAGGGGAATGAAAAAGGTTTGGATACCGGTCGCGCTGAGGATTGTTGCAACACATGTACGGAACATCTATAATATATTGATTGATTAAGATGGAAGTGGATGAGCCCTCCGGTTTTGGATAGAGTTGAACGGTTGAAAGGTTGATGATGTAAAAGTCGCGATGGTTTGACATAATTTATTTGATTACAAAACACAAGTTATAAATAATACAGTAGGTACAAAGGTTACAAGTGAAAGCGTGACGTTCGAGGGTATGACGGCGAGGGATTCCGCTGTATCCGAGAAGCCCCGCTGGAATGAGAATGTTTGTTCTGCGGGCGCGTGCTTATTTAGTCATTCAGAACAAAGGAATCGGGTGTGTTATGATTTCCTCTTTACTCGGCCGCACCTGTGGGTATTTAGCTTAGATCAGCGAGGTGCGTTTCGTCACTCGCCTTTGTACTTGGTCATTGATCCGGCTTACATTTGCCTTGCTCAGCGATCTTGCCTCAACCTCTGTATCGAGGGCGACGGCCTGCCGTACTCGATATCAGCATCTGTGGTAACTCATTACACGGGTGTATGTGTGTATCTCGGGTCACCACAATGTCACTGTGACAAAAATTCAGTACGGTGTTCGGAAAAATTTGGTCAAACTCAAATCGACACCAGAGATTAGAATCCGCGGATCTGGCAATCTTGAAATAAATTGTGAATGTGTCTAAGCTGACCTTATTTGCGGGTGGCCCTGTTATAAGTATGAATTTTATAATGAAGAGAGCGCATAAGAAAGTTAAAGAGCGGGAGGAACTCTCATTCCAAACTGTGCTCTGACTGAGCTTTATCTAAATTAAAAATATCCGCGAGATTCGCAGATACGTCACGTTCCGACTGCGAGGTTCCGCTCCTCTGCTTTGCGCCCTGCCGCCAGGCCCGGATTCGTAAAACTTTTCAATTATATTTTAAAAAAACACTAACACAACATTAGTAAACTTAGTAAAAACCACTACCAGATTTACGGTCTACCGGTTTCGAGACGTACCCGTCTCTTGGTCAGGACCAACACTACAATACTATATTCACAATACTATACACCCCAACCATAGTATTGTTATGCGTGTTATTCTTGTCAGAGACAAGCGTGTACTGAACAATTCAGGAATATAACGAGAACTTAACGTTCATAAAAGATGTGGTAACACTCACTTTAGACCCCGCCCCCTCTCACTCTCTCTCGTTAAACTTGGTTTTTATGAATTAGTTTTTTTTAATTAAACTTTTTAATTTTCGAAATTTTCATGTTTTTTTCAAATTGGAATAAATACAAATGAGTAATGAGTCCGACGTGTGTACAAGCACGAAACCTGATTCAATGAGAAAGGGAGTATAGAAAAAAATTTGTTTTTATGGGTTAGCTTTTATATATATTGTTCATTTCTATTGTATATTTACATTGTTTATCTTAAATATGTTTTATTCATATTATTATTTTTTAATTATTTACTGTAAAATGTGTTTTATGTTAGGTATATGAAAATCTTTTTAATTTTCTTGTACTGTAAAAGCGCACTAAGGCGTTAATTAATAATAAATTGCAGTACATTCGTAGTTTTAACAGTCAACGGTGGGATATTTTACGAGTAACCATCATTTGAATCACCGATTAATTCTTACACGTGCACTACTTCTATAGTATGAATTAATAATCCCAGTTCGTCGCCTCCCCCGGCCCTGCCGGCCGTGTTTACTTCCCGGGCGCGTGGACTGCATGGCAAGCGAGCGCCGGGGAAGAGAATAAGCGGGTGGAAAAAATATCTAGATCAAAATACAGTGAAACGTTCAGCCCTTATTGGCCGAGAAGGCTCTGCGGGAAGCTTATTTCTGCAGAGTTTCACTGTCTTGATTTCACTTTGACCTCAAAGGGGGTGGCGGGTTGTACATGGTGTATCGTATTTCCTGACCTAGCTTCGGATGAGACGAGAACGAACAAGGCTTTTTACAAGTCGACAGAATTTTATTTTGTTATTTTAACCAATCCGTTTTTAAAACCAAATTAATTAATCAATTAGAAAGACATAAAGAAAAATCAAATTCACGAAAAAATATAATATAAAAAATATTCGAACCACGGATCTCCTCCTATCCGGGGTAGGTGCGTTATCCAATTACGCTACAGTGGCCTTGTAAGGTAGCCGCGAGTGGCGAGGGCCAGTGTGGCCAAGCAAACGGTAATTCTAAAGCGAATACTCTGGAAAGTTCTGAGGTAGCGAAAAAGACGTGCGGAAATTGGGTGGAATGTTCTAGTGAATAGTGAATAAAGTGTCTATTTACGAGTGATAAATTTACGAAATAGTTTAGTTTAAATAAAAGCGTTAAGTAAAATTGTGTTAAGTGACCTTGTACGTTTGTTTAATCAATTAATCAGTAATTAATAAATCCTGTATTAAATTCCAGCGCTTTCATTAATTCCTCCTGCAGCCACGACACGTGACAATATTGACCTTATCTGTAAGTGTCATTTTTTAATTGATTAACATATATCATTCATTTTTAGAGCAGTCCACTTTTTCTGGTACGGTAGGCACAAATTACTTGTGTAACTGCCGCTAGGGTGCGCCAGAATTAACCTTTTAATTATTTTTTTTATTTTTGGACACATTTCATACAACACACATATATTATATTCAAGAACACATTCTTACTGCGAAGTTACAATGTTTTTAGAACAAAGTTCCGTGAAATTTAAACCAAATTAATTATTTCATACAAGATGCTTGAGTATTGCTTTGGTGTTAATAAATATTTATAAAGAGGGGGCCAAAAACATGTACACGCTTTGAAATTTTGGTTGACCCATCCTAGGAACCTGAAATTTTACTTATTTCTTGAAGGGGCGATTGATTTTTTGTAATTTTATTGTCACTTATGAAGGTACACATCAAACTATTATTTTTTTTGTAAAATATTTGAAGAAAAATGGCGGCGTTATGTCCATTCCATCTCCTTCGCGATGACTAAGATGAAACTTTTTCGGTGTATATTTGTCTGAGACAGACAAAAAGGTCATGTTCTTATTTAGAAAAGAATTCTAAAGAACAAAATTATTTTAAGTTGTCTTGGAGCTTTTGCGACGTAAAAAAGCTGAAAAATAATTGAATGGATATTGTTATGAATGAATGGTTTCAATAAATAAGAAAAACAAGTAGTTAAATCGATGAAAATTGTAAAACCTTAGAATCAGTGAATAGAATAGTGTTATGAAACACCAAGAAAAGATTCATTCGATATTTTCAGGGCTTACTAGAATGTTTTAATAGATTTCAGATATTTCGAAAGACTTCGATAGTAAATTAAAGTAATTCTTTCCGATTATATCATCTCGTTACAACATCTAAAATATGTCAAAAAGGATACTAAGTTGTAAATAAAAGTTTTGGATAAAATATACCGGTTTTCTCTATGTAGAACGCTCCACAATCGCATGGCACTCTGTATACACTTGCAGATTCGAATCAAGTATTTGGCGCCCTGTTCTCACAACTTTGATTCAACCTTGGAGAGACGTCGCAGAAAAGTCCGCCGACGTAACTAGTACATATTACACACTGGCGACTTCTATCGTAGAAGAAGTGAACACTCCACAGCAAAGTGCATAAAACTTACGCCCCCGGTAACATTAATCGGTCCGCCCTATACCTCCGCGGGTACAGGTCGTTCTCCTGATGACGTTGAATACGACTTCAACAAAACGTCGAGAATTGTTTCTCGGAAACACATACAGTTCGTATAAAATATCCGTAACTATTTTCAGTTAAATATGTCTAACGACTGTAATAATTAACTTAACTCTTTAATTTGAATTGAATTGAATCACATATTTTTGAGATTGCTCAGTGGGCACAAGCAATGATGTTTAAAAAATTGTATAAATTATTAATATTAATTATTAATGTTTACAAATAACCGATTATTATTCATCTGGCAAACACGCGCTCGCATGTTTAACCAAAATGTCTCGACAATAAATGAATGCTCGCCTGATTTATCATTCAAGTGTCGGGAAGAAAAAGTTTCCCGAAGATTGTATTGTCTCGCAAGTACCGTACTTTGGGGTAGTTCCACTGATATGTGAGACTACAAGGGTTGCTCCGTTGTGTTGTTTCCTTCAGGAGCAATGAAGCGTTAACCCGATTAGTTACAATAAGGGTCTCTCCCCCCGCCCGCCATGGGGTGAGGCGAGAGTCATCGTAACTAACGAAACGGGACCGCTCCCAGGAGGCAAGGTGAAAAAATCGCTTCCGAAATAGTACAATCTCGTGGTTTTGTTTAACATTATCATTTGAGTATGCATGGTGCTTCGTTCCCATGTGTGTATTCGACACAAGGGAACGAAGTTCAAGTGTTTTTAATTTAAATTAAAATCGCCAAGTAGATGACGGATTTGGTGACGTCTGCAAACAAGAGTCGTCAGGGATGCTGTACATGGAAACAGATGACGGTGGATAGTTTTAGTTGTGGTCTCATCGTTATCGACGAGCTCGACTACTCTACGAAGAACACAACGAAGGAAAAGGATTTTTTTAATAATAACACATAACAAATGACAGCAGAAGCCCATCTATACTAATATATGCATTCTGTTGTGTATATCACATACAACACACAACACTACAACACTTCTAATTCTATTTTGTACAACATATAGTAACTAACCAACTAACTAACTTACCATCACGCTGTTTCCCCGTGGGGGTAGGCAGAGAGGATAGAGCGCCATACCCTTCTGTCCTGACATACAACTTTCGCTTCATCTTCATTCATACATCTTCGCATGCAAGCTCGACGGTTGTTGAGGCTTTTAACAGGAACATCTTTCAGTATCTGGTTAATCTGGTCATGCCACGTCTTCCGTGGTCGCTCTCTCTTTCTGGCGCCGTCAACACTAGCATTATATATCTATCTTACCATTCTTTCCTCATTCATTCGCTCAACATGCCCATTCTAGGTTGAATGAGTGAATTCATATAATTGTCTCCATATTTTTATTGTAACATGTTAGGTTATCTTTCTTAGTATCAAATAAGCTGTTTGAATTTTTCGTAAAATAAAAAATATAAAGAGATAAAGTTTGTAGTTTGGAAATAGGAGGTAATCTCAGAAACTACTCAAACGATATAAAAATTCATTCTCCAATATTGAGAATGGATCTTCAGGGTGGACACAAAATTATATATTATCCCGTTAAATGGAAAGAGCTTTTCGTGGTGACTTATTTTACAACTTAAGTCGACGAAAATTGATCGAGCGATGAGTTTTTTACGAACGCTGCCTTAACGGTAAGAGATATTTAAATATATTTTTTAGAAAAGTTGTAGAACTCCAAAATTCCTATAAAAAAGTCCGCGTCAACATATATTAAGGTTAATACACAAATTGATAAAATATGATTAAAAGTTACTAAAAATCTACGTGCGTGTAAGCTAGGTGGATATAAAAATCACAAAAGTAATGGTGAAATAAGGTTTTAACGCAAAAAATCTAGTATTTAAATCAGAAATGTTAATTCGTCAAACTCAAGTCTTCGTGTAATATAAATTAAAAAATACATTATGTCAAAATCATTCGTTTCGAATGAATACATCTAAATGACGCGTGTGTACAATAGAAGCTAAAATGTCAGGAAAAATTACTGAAATTAAATTTGGGGACTAAAAATTCTCTCAGGTTTTCAAGGCCGTTCATATTGTTCTGGTTAGAGTTTTCTAGGGTTTTCTAGGGTATTCATGTGCCTACGACCCTTCTAGGTGGATAAAAAGAATAGTTTTTACACTTTATTTTGAAAATTTATCTGTAATTTTCATTTAGGTAGAAAGAAAAATTTACACAAATGAGTATAACAATATTTTCATTCTATGCTTTGTAGTTTAGTTAATGTTCCCTTATCCGTATATAACTTCAACAAAGAATTTAATATTATTAAACAAATTTATATTCATAATATTAAATTAATATATAAAACGTTATAAATAGCTTGTTGGTCTTGTGGTTAAGACTCTCGACTCGTTATTCTAAGGTTGCGGGTACGAATCTCACTCCAGACCAGCAAGTTAGTCCTATTTTCATAGCACAAGTATTTAGCTTAGTCTGAAAATAGTAAGAATATTGATGTAACAAGTATTCCGCGTTCACATCTCTATTTTTATTTTAAAAAAATAATAATAAAAAAATAATAAATAAAATAATCAAAAACATAAACTCAAATATATCTATATATATATAATATATATACTAATATATATGTACATTGTTTAACCACCTAAGAGTAGACATTAAAATGTATTGGAGAAAAATCACATTTTTAAATAATCATATTTAATTCAATTATAAAAAATATCCCAAATTCTTATATTTTTTATTTTAAATAAAATAATTATTTATTGAATAGTAACAACAAGGATGATATTAATTTTTTTTTAAATGTTTTTTTTTACATATTATGTCTTTAGCATACTTTCTTCAAATAAACGAAAAATTTTCAGATTTGGAACATTATAAAGAACTTTAAAAAATTTATAATGTTTGGATGATCTTACGATGGAATTGGTGAACATTCCATTCTGTAGAGTGATCACTTAAGCCAGTTCATACAGCTCATAAGCCCTGGACCATCGTATATAAAGACTTCTAAACATGTTTCTCATATAAATAGTTTCGTCTCTGTGAATCTTCTTGAATTAAGCTTAATTAAAGAAAATTAATTAACATTTCTCAAAACTAGCCATCGCAAAGATAGAAACAGAAAAAATATCTGATCAGTGGCGAGACCGATTGATGATGAACGGATGGTGAAATCCTGCAAAAGCGTCTGTGGGAGGGCGAAAGAAGAAAAAAACATCCCGGATTGAAAATATTGAGTAGGGTCTGACGGTTTCTTGGGTTTGACGGTTTCTTGGTGCAGACGATCTCGGGTCACGGGGAATTCGGTATCAAGCTCCGCGGCTCAGGACTTGCCCCGGACCCGGACCTGCAGCCAGGTGCACATCTTTTGACGCAAATTCAATGGACATCCATCATATTTGCTCTGACACCCCTCAATAGAGGGATGCCAGAGAAGATATGACGAATTGAGGGTAGCATATCGGGGCTCTATGCGGAACTCCGATCTACTTAGCTGCGCTAGAGAGCCTGGAAGTGTTTAGGACTTTTCTGCGGGAGTGGGAAATCCTCAGGGGTCCCAACAGCTAGTCAGACGTTAATTAATTAGTGTTTTTGCTGCGTCTGAATTGTTTGTGCCTACCGTGGGGCGTGTGCGTAAGTCATATGTTTTTCTTTTTGTGTTGTTCTCCCTTTGATCTCGTTTAAGGGTGCTCTCTTTCTGTCCCCTTAGTTGTCCCGGTCTTTTATGCTCTTCACTCGTGAATTATATAGTTTTTTCTTTCTTTATTTATCCACAGTTATTCTGTTATCTATTGGTAATCTATGTTTATTCATTGTTACCTTTGCTCCCTTTGCAACTGTTCTATTATCTTTATTTAAATGTGCATCTTATTTTATTTTAAAGAAATAAAGAACAGCCATTTGGCCCGTTTGTTTATACAACACCATGTCGCACGGCACGTTGTTTAAAGCATTTAAGAAATGCCAGCCAAGTGGCGAATGAGCAGGACCAATATAGAAGCTTGTCCTTATAAAATGGTCCTGGTCTGCCTTTATTGATAACATTGAGAAGACTGTGGAAGTAGGAGTTTTTGGGGTAGTCCGGGGATCGTGGAGGGGAACGATTGAAGCAAATGGGCTAAAGGAGAAGAAGAAAACGAATTTACATTTCTAAGAAGGTGCTTCGCTAACGCAGCCAAGGTCGTTTGTCTGAACATTTGAAAGGAATGCTAATTTTGCTAAATTTAGGCGTTTTGGCTACGTAGCGATGTTGAATATAACGTTATTCAAAATATCTAATTATAATGGTTTTAGTTAGAACGGTTTAGTAATTGCCTTTATGTATATTTAATAGTCTAGACGAGCCTTTTGACGACGCAAATGTTTGCTTCGAGTAAGACGATAAGTCAATTTACTCATTATTTTGAAACGTAAGAACATAACCGAAGAAATTTTCATCGGAAACAATATTTCAGATTGTCCTGGGAGAAGAGTACTTTACTTTAATAGTGTTATTTGCTAAATTATATTTTAAAAATTAACAAATAACTAATGCTGTATTTTAAAGGTGGGTATACACATACTAAGCTGGGGTTTATGCCTGTATACAACAGTTTATCAACTTTATACTGTACACTGCTATTATTTTATATTGCAATAACACTTTACAGCATATTCTATCGAATCTCCATTACTCGAAAATGTTAAACAGTAAAATATGTGATAAAAAAACATCATCAATTGGAGAAACAAAATGTACCTGAAAACCACCAATATAATTAACATTTTGTCATGTAAAATACTTACATACGTACAAAATAATAGGAAAACGGAAAATGTCGTATATTTTAGTAATGATACTTAAAAAATAGGATATGTTATTTATGAAATATATTTTAATTTTACTTTTTTATAATATTTATTTAAACAGTAGAGAAATAATTTTTTTATAATAAATTGATTCTACAATTTTAAAGACATTTTATTCCCCATAAGCCAAAGCTCGAGCTTATGGGAGAAGTATTTACAAGCCAAATTAAAGTACAAAAGCAGAAACCATTTAGAAGTAGTAATTTTTTTATTATACAGAAACCATTTGAGACATGTGGGCAATGTCACAATACATCGTTGTCCAAAATCAAGGATTTGACTTCTTTCTTAAACTGTTCGTATTTTATAATGTTTATTTCTTGAAATTTATTTTGCGACAACAATGTATTGTACCATTTAACTACCATGTATGTATAATAAATGATGTTGTGCCATGGTGGTTCTTAAAGTTGGTATCTTTATTTGTCCCTTTATTCTAAGTCTATTACTTATACAGTCTAAGGGGTGAGATTTATTTATAAAATAATCTTTGTATTATTATAATAACATAATAATTATAATATAATAACATATAAATATTAATACTTTTCTCACTTTATACTTCAGGTAAATTGGCTTAGAAATGGAGAATACTTTTTTACGTTTTCTTGCATAAATATATTACCCCTTCCCCCTCCGCTTTCGAATACCCCCTCCCGGATCTGAAACGCGATCCTTGAAATTCTAAGCAGGACCATCGCATCGCCGCGATGGTACGTGACGTCATCACTTTATTATGTTCTTGCAAACTGGCACAATAACCATTTCGCTCAGTGAAAAATAATATTTACAAATTGTTCATAGTATTATGCTGCCTACAGTATCCCTAATATCATATATTAATAATTGAAATATAATAGAAAAATCTAAATATAACTGAGAAGTCACAACTTAGATACAGAATTTCCTTGTCTTTTCGGAATTGTGGCAACCGAGTGACAAGTGACAGAAAAATTAGGCGACATGATGTTAACCGACAAAAACTAAAAATAATAAAGAAAGGAGTTCTGAGATGGTTTGGTCATGTAGAACGTACGAAAGAGGAAAGGATGGTTAAAAAAATATATGAGGCGAGTGTTGAAGGCAACAGTAATAGAGGGTGTCCGCGAAAGACCTGGCACGATCAGATACTATTATTATTCGAGTATTCGAGGACGGTAATGTTAAAAGCCTCAACAACCGTAGAACTTGGTATAATACCATCGTGTTCGTAATAAAATTACCTGCATTTAAATATAAATTTTAATAATAAAACAAATCAACGTAAATACATATTATTAACTCACCTATTTTTACTTGGCAACCTGTAGTAAAGACCAGAAAAAGATAGGCAATCCAACCGTTTCCTATTCCTTATGCTTCCCACTCTCAATCAATATTGATTATACTAGGTTAACATATGAGTGAAAAAGTTAAAAAAAATGTATTACATTAATTTTAATTAAAGGTAGGCTTGAATTAATTTCACCAGGCAACCCATTCGCAATATGTTTGTTAATGAATTATGATTGCTAAAAAATATATTTCATTCGGTAAACAGATGGGTGAAGCTCGACCTTAGTCGGGATCTTAGAGTATAAGTAGCAATAACTCAAGAAGCTCAATACTGCGCATGCTCACATGCCACTAATGAGCATGTGTCTTCTTCTTTTTCATCAGTCTTCGTCTTTCCACTGCTGGATATAGGCCTCTTCGTTGTTTTTCCATTCTTCCCTGTTGTAAGCTAATTGTAGCCATTTCTTTCCCCCCACAGCGACAATATCATCGGTCCATCTCTTTTGAGGTCTTCCGATGCCTCTTTTATTTTCCCAAGGTCTCCATTTCAGAACTCTGGGAGGCCATCTTGCAACATGTCCTGCTCATTGCCATTTTAGCTTCGCTACACGATCCATGATATCCACTACTCTAATTCTGCGCCTAATTTCGTCGTTTCTAATTCTATCTCTTAGGCTCACTCCAAGCGTGTATCTCTCCATGGATTGTTGCGTGCATTTGAGCTTTTCTACACTTTTCTTTGTAAGGGCCATAGTCTCCAATCCATACGTCATCCACTGGCAGTATACACGATTCAAAGGCTCTTCTTTTTAGGCTAATTGGGATCTCTTTGTTCTCGAAGATATGTTTGAGTTTGCCAAAAGCAGCCCAGCTCATTCCTAATTGTCTTGGGCATGTGTATTAATGAATATTTATTTGATTTTATGAAATATTTGTAAAAAATGGACTATGAACCAGCTCGCCCTCGCCGCCCTGAGCGTTGGGTTCACTCAATCACCCGCTGAGGTAAATGGTAATATTCCTCACGTGGAGCGCGGCGGGAAAAATGTCAGCAGGGTGAGGAATGGCCCATTCCAGAGCTGGTCACACGATCGCTAACTAGCGGGCTCTTGCCAAGGTTAAACCTGAAATATTAAGGATTTAACACTGAATAATGATCTCGAGATCAATTTCTTTTATATCCTTCCATCCCCCGAGATTTATTACGCTATTTTTTTTAAACACAATGGAATCTTGTGAAAGTTATCCATTATCGGATTTCATAAAAAATAAGATCCTACGTAATATCCAGTATATATATATATATGCACTATCTCTCTCTGAGAGTGTAACCGAAATATAGCACGAAAATAAAAATAAAAAATTTGTAAATCCGCGTAGTTCCCGAAAAATAATCTTTTCATAATGCACATACCTCTTCGCAGGTATGTGCATTATGCGCGAAAAAAAAAAAAAAAATATATATATATATATATATATATATCAGTGGCGGTCGGTGACTTTTAATAGAAGGGATGCTGGATACTAAGTTTATATCTGTCATCAAATATATATATATATATATATATATATATATCCACCGACTAGCCCATGCAATTAGTAGCAAAAATAGTCTGTCAAATAAGCTTTATAAATCGTTTAAGCTACTTATCAACAATTTTCGATCCAAAATTTCATGCGTCATTCGTACCTATTTTAAAAAATCCATTACATACCCGAGTTTTCATTTACTTAAACTTAAGTTTGATTCGACGCCCTTTCTTTATAAACTTGCGTGAAATTTTGTCTTCTCTTTTAAAAACAGCAGGAGTGTTTTCTCTATAGAAATGATATCTAGGGAAGAAATTTAGTTTTCACCTAGTGTGCTTCGGTTGCACGTTTTAGTCCTATTCATTGAGGAAAATAAGATATGATAATATTATGTTGTTGAGAGCACTCTTGTGTCCTTTCCTAGCTTTGAAAAGATTGTTCAAATCGTTAAATCGTTGCATATTCCACACTTAAGCATTATTTTTATTTCAAAATATAAGACACGGCCAGCAAAATATGTAATTTGATGAACCTACCAAAACCACAAATCCAAGAATATAACTTAGAAATGATTTATTTCCGGACGCTGTGTTCAAAATTGGAATGTGTTTTTTTTTCGCAAATGTATCTAGAGATACCAAACTTTTACGCATTAACCATTCAATTATGCATTCACACAATTCAATACTTTCGTTTACAGTATTAGGAAACGTTGGTGAAGAATCCATGTTATTTTCTGAATTGATTTTTTATTTAAATGATTATTTAAACAGATAATTGAACGACATGTTTCAATAATTAGATTTCAAGTATTCAAATACGTAACACAAAAAATATCCTCAAAACAATCCGCTCATTTCTTAATATGTATGTGTCAAGTCCCAGCCGTGGCTGTTCGGCTATGTTCGGGCTGTCCTCGGGTGACTCCGTTGGAATGCTGATCGTATTCCATTCTGTGCTTTAGACAAATAAGCGTTAAAGTCGATTTTTGTATGGTGGATGCTGATATCGAATACGTATACACTATCCGAAGATCCTGACAAGCAGAAATGAATGCGCATGCGCAAAAGTCTAATGTTTTGAACTCTGTATGGATGCGGAATTCGTTACAGATTCCGTTGCTGCTGGTGGCTGTGTTTACGCGATTCGTAGATGTTCAAAGTTGAGAATGTATATGTATTTCGAGTCGCTCCGTACGCACGCCTTGTCGTAATATGTATTACGATTTACGACTGTTTTCTAAAATACTGGACTAATTTATTTTCTGGAGTGCTGTATTCGGCTAGAAACAAAAAGTCCAAAGCTTTTTGACTCTAGAACACAAGGGATGCGGAGCATCCAAAGCATGTATGAAGCGACCGCGCCTGATATATATATATATATATCACAAAGTCGGTTATTAAACAAATAAATCAATCATTTCAAGCACCTATTAAGATTTTTAACTCACTTTCATCCTGGCTCTTACCCCGAACATTCGGGTTTACTCGTCCGGTTTTGAGCAGGATTCAAGATAGAAAACCCTTGAGAATGAAGAGTTTTATCTATTCGAAACTTCAGCAGTGTTAAAGTCCTTTTCGGGACTATTTGACGCGGGTTCTCCCAGAAAATAATTCGGTATCTTTTACCCGTGACCGACCGAAGGTTCAGTTTCGGTTTCGGCAAAAAATCTAGTTTCGGTTTCGGTAGAAAATCTGCATTCGTGAATTATCACACGTCGTTCGGCTGACTTCGGGTGAGTTCGTGGCTCTGTGATGAACCAAGTATAAAATTTTACCAAATTCAAATTCAATCTAGATTGGTTAGAGTATAGACACGATTAAAATATTACCCAAATTCAAATGCAAGTTACGATGGCTATAGTATGCATTCTAAAAATAAACTTGTTTACGCTAAAAATCGACATGTTAATGACCTCTAGGCCCAGGGGAAGTATGAGGGAGGAGAAAATTCCTGGAATTTTTGTGCGAATTGTTGTAAACAAGTGACGTCAGCAGAAGAATTGAGGTCAAATTAAGCCTATAAAACGCGGGACGCACGGGGAGAGCGGATAGTGGATTTTAGACCCTTGAGTAGAGCGGAAGCTCTGCCCGATTTAGAAAAACAGTTTGTATTCAAACTTTTTCTCGAAATATCTTTAAACCTTTGATACCTTTTCATCAACACGAAATCTACACAGCAGTGCTACAATGGATCCGTTTGACGCAGGTTTAAGGATTCCCAGCGGATCTCTGTGCCACTAGCTTGATAACGTTGTATCACATTTCAAATCATTATCAGTTAACTTATGTCTACGAAAATCACCGTCAGACGCGAGGAAGGATTCCTGATGTGTATATGTCGCCGGAAATCTGGTACACTTCGTGAGATCACCATCTTATTGCATGATACTCAAGCAAATATCAAGACACGGGTTGACCTGTTCGTTCTAAGGAGAGGGGGTTCATCATTTGTAAAAGGTTGGAACCCATCCGGAAGGGCGTACGTGGAGGAGCCCTTTCTACCCTTAACTTCGCGGAATGACGATCGATTAAATCTGGTGTCATTCATAAAGTCTTCAAAACATTTTAAGTATTTTAAATTCACGGGCTGCTAATAATATAAAAACCTACTTCGAACTGGTCAACCTCGAGCATCCATAATGTAATTAGAATTTATATAAATGTTTCCTTCTTCCAAATTCATGAACAGAGGAGGCGAGATCTTCAATATTTCAAATCGAAAGGTAGGAAATTTATCATAATAACTGAATCTTTTATGTTTTTCATAAATTTGTTTCCATAAATGTTTTTCTCCCCCATCCGAATTAAATTATGTACCGTAAATTTATTCTCTCTCGTATGGTTTGATCACTGGAAATACAACACGTTTTCTAAAAGAACTTTGGGTTGCTTTACGTCACAATGTGGGAACTAGACGATATACATCACGAGCCAATTTTATAGATAATTACGTATAAGTATACATTTTAATAGATTAGGTTAAACGACATCACGAGCCATTTTTATAGATAATTACATACGTAGACATGCTTCTAGTTATGTCAGCTTTTTATGCGAGCGATTTCAGGACAGTAAAAGCGCGGTGAAGGATAGTTAAGCTCGTCATATTAGAAATAGAATTTGTATTAAATAATTTATAAAAACGAAATTTTTAGTTGGTAGCTTCGGTTGTGCGAGACAAGGGCGACCACCTTATACACCGGTGGGTAGGCAGGAGTATCATTACAGCTCGTGTGTCACTCATTATTAATTAGGTAATCAAATTAAAAGATCTCAATAAATGAATAAATATTAAATTTAGTCTTAAGAATATTGTAATTGTAAATGCAGTTACAATTAATAAATGGGGTCTTTTCTTTATAATATAAGTTTTTATTTTATTATAATTATTTGTTTTACAGCAGTAAAATAAAAAAATTCACATATTTCAATTATTGTTTTTTTTATTTCATTTAACATGTATTCACTGTCTGTACAAGTGTAAAAAAATAATCCAAATTTCATTAAAAAATAGATTTTTAACATTAACAAAAGTCCTGTGTTGGTTGGACATATATTACTATATATATATATATATCTAATATATCGACTGTTGTCTATCCTGGTGCAACAACGCTTGCGGGCTCTCAACCTGCATAGGGTGTTTAAGATGCACCCCAATATACACGTTGCAATCTATATATATATATATATATATATATATAATTATATCTATATATATATATATAGATATATATATTTCTAATATATAATATTGCGCATACGATGTGTCTTGGGGTATAATATATATATATATATATATATTCATATAGTTATAACTATTACTGATTAACCTTAACCACAAAATTTGTTAATCCAGAATAGAGGATTGGAAAATCGCTCCATATTTAGAATACGCATAATCATACCCAAATATTCTTGAAATGATATTATCTATATAAAGGGTGACACAACCGCTACGCAGTTCACTTTTATTGTGATAGTTCTGCGATTCCATAGAAACGAATAATAGCTAAAGCAGTGACTAGTGCGAATTATAAGCGATCAACAAAATAGATTAGGAGAGAACCTACAAGGTATTGGATAATGAATAAGTGCAATCACAAATAAGTGGAAGATTCTCGTATAAAGGGCGTGAAATTAGTCCGAATCACACAGTACTGCTTCAGTTAGATTCATGTTTCTATTTTTGATACAGATTTGTACAGCTTTTAATAAAATTATTGTCGTGCGTTCTTACCGGTGGTGGCACGAGCCTTCCTGAAGAAAACAAGCCCACCTACCCTGTGTACTCACATCCAACCCGACACAGTTTTGCTCGGGATTTGTGTCACGGTGTGCGGTGTGGGTTCGCGCTTACATTTAACATTATTTCATCCCTTATATCACGTGACAAGGGATGAAGGGATTACTCGCGTTAAAATCTTCCACGAAACGTTTTATTAACTTGTGTTATGAAATATACGTTTATAATTAAATATTCATGGCATTTATTTTCAACTTCAGTAATAATACAAAATTAACATGAATTATTGTAGCCTGTTACTAATCATGACCAGTGACGAGGAAGCGTCAGGCGATTGGAAGAAATTTGAAGCAAAGAGCTAAACTAGTGAGTGGTTTGTTGCATATTGTTTATTAGCCGTACATTGACAGAAGAAGAAGATATAATAATAAAATGGTTCTTAACATTATTGTTGATATACAATAACCGATTTTTTATTGCTGAATAAATCAGGATTAACGCAGCATGCTCGGATGGTAAAATACTGTAACAGGACAAAGCTATGGGACACAAATAAAACACTCAAAATAAATTAACTATTATTCATTACGCAGTCACTGGACACAAATGTAGTTGGAGCACTGTTCTTAAATTCAGTCACTTAATGTTTCTGGAACAGTTCACACCTTAACTATTACATTGTTTTTTATTTCGCACTAATTACGCTGTTCCATCGCTTCGATCACTTTCGACAATATTCTACTTGATTACCCAATAGAAAGACTCGTCGGTCGGTACTCGCGTCAAGTATCTATATATAATAAATATACTAGCTGTGCCCGCGCGGCTTCGTACGCATAGATTTTTAGTAACTTTAAGTAATATTACATATTTTATCAATTTGTGTATTAACCTTAGCATATAGATAAGTGTCTGGAATTTTTGATACTTTTAATATTGTCGTCAAATATTTTAACATAATCGATAACTTTGTTGAACACTTGCACACTACGCCTTAGGTGTGCCTATACATTACATCCGTTCTGCATTTTGGGGCATGAAATGAACAAATAATACATAATACAGATATATACTTCTAGTACCTTCTAGTCCTCAAATATTTTGGTTGCCTAGATGGCACTCTTTCCATATGAATCCATCTTTGGTGACCGTACCTATATTAAATTGGATCAGTCATCATATGATCTTGATATTTTTCCACCATATTCATTGAATAAAATAAATTGGACTGAGGTATTTTAACGAAGCCAATCATTTAAAACGTGGTCCTGGAGGAGAATAATGACAATTATGACATTTAAAAACATTGAAATATCATTATAACCAAATTAATTAATCAATTAGAAAGACATACAGAAAAATCTAATTCACGAAAAAATATTTGGCTACTACCGGGATTCGAACTCGGGTCACCTCCTTTCTGGGGACGGTGCTCTGACCACTAAGCTATAGCAACCTTGTACATTTCCGTGAATATATCGACCTTATATGTAATTCTCATTAATTGATTAATTTTTATTTTTGTCCACAGAGTAATCCTCTTTTTTGATACGATATTTCAAATTACTTAAATTAAATTCCCGGTAGTAGCCAAAAAATTTTTCTTGAATTAGATTTTTCTGTATGTCTTTCTAATTGATTAATTAATTCGGTTATTAAAAATATTTTACAGAGCTTTGTTCTGAAAAATTACAACTTCACAAATACGAATGTGTTCTTGAATATTGAAATATCATGTTGATGCTACAAACATTTGAGGTTAGGCCCTAGATGTGGCTCTCTTCTGCTCTGAACTACAGCACTTGTGCATAAACTGCGATATTTTTGGATTGCCTTTAGGACGGACTACACAAATTGTGACAGGGAACCTAAGTTACGATCGGCTGGCACGCGAGTCCACAAATGTCGCTAGTAAAATACCCGCGAGTCACATTTTCTAGATCGAATTTGTCTTAAAGTTTTAAAGCAACACGGAACACGATAATTTTTCGTTTATTTTGAAATATGCCTTACATGTCTCAGATACGTGAAGAAATAAGCAACCTGTACAGGGTTTAAATTTTATATACATGGATATAAAAATTACTATATTTGAAATTAAAAAAATGTTATTAACATAATTCATAGGTCTAAAAATCAATATTATATTCTTATATGACAATTGGCATAGGCTGAAGGCTGGAAGTCAAGCTAAGCCGATATAACGCCCATTTAGCTCTACCATATTCCCTTTCTCTAAATCTCACTTGCCTGAGGTACTGGCGTCTCCGACATCATTTTAGGTGTTAATAAAACGTTAAATTTTAACATAAAATCAAAATGAAAAATATATTTTTCGGAATTTGATGGCGCGCCGCTATAAATGTATATATTAATATATGTATATATACTCGTATGTTGAGAAAATAACTAAGTTCATTAGAACTAGAGGCATAGCGTATTCAGTAGAAGTACCAGACTGATTTCAGGGACATGATGATGTAAATAAAATACTAGCTGAAAATGAGAACATTACAAAAATGTTATGAAATATTCTAACGCAACAAATTGTGTTGTTATAAACCACAGACTAGTTAAATAAATTAATATGAAATATCGAGAATTCCTTGACCACAATTTGGCTTCACGTCTAGTGCCAAAGTGTTCTCCTTGTTTAAAAAAATAACTGAAAGATTTTTAATTTTGAAAAAAATATGAAACCGTCAAACTAATTACTTTTGAAAATGTTTCAGTAATTAATTCACGCTTAATAAAGCGCGTAATAACAAGACGTTTTTTTATCAAGGGACTTAAAAATATGTGTATTGTAAAAAACACGTCTTATTTACTAACTTCCTACGCAAGTATACATTATACTTCAATTGCGACAATCTTCCGCTCTGACCCATTCCCTTCTCCTAAAGAATTAGTTTAGTTAATCTCTAAACATAATTTTATACCCTATGGCATTAAAATATTTCGCTCTCCTATTTCTTTCCCCACGTTTGTCAAGTTTATCAAATTTTTCAGTCGCGAGGTAAAATTAAATATTTATTTACTCTGTAGTTAGTCTTGTGTTAGTCGCTGAAACTAAATATATGTGTTTGACAGCTGAGATTGACAAACACGGAATTAGAATCAGCTATGAACACGATTTATACACCTACTGTTCGGTATTCGTATATTGGCGCCATTCGTAGGTACTCTGGCTCCTTTTACTTGACCCTCTCCTTCCCTCCTTCCTCTCGCGCCCTATACAGTTGAAACCCACGAATCAAGGAAAAAGGTTGTCGTTCGATTTGTTCATTGTCGTCGTTAGCACAAAAATGCGTATAGTGCGGATTACAAGATGTCGCAGTGTTCCTCATTATCTAATCAAACATATCATACCTGGAACAAGGAAGCAGAACCACGCTGGTAAGTTTCGACATCCCGTCTATCTCCTATTCCTCGTTTCGAATTATACAGTCCACATCGTACATTTTTGATCCCTCACCCCTTTTTATTACCCCATCCCTTTAATTCCCGTATATTCCGTCATCCATCCCCCGTGCACGTGCGTGGCGATTTCGCGTCGCGTACACCTACCTATATTTATGTGCTTTTCTAGCTACCAATTTTTATTATTGAAAGTGTTAACATATTTTACTGAGAAATAAATGTTTTAAAAGAATAAAATTAAAATAAATCTGACGTACATGGGGATAGATTCGACGATATTCTGTTTTAATTAGCAAAGGAGATAAATAATATTATAATTTCCCGCGACTCTACCGCCTTCTCCGAATCTCCGCAAATCTTAGCTGTATGTGAAAATTAATAAGATTCCCGCTACTTATTCGTTCAAACTTGTTACATAGTTTAAAATTGTTTTAAATTATTTTTTACATTAAAGTCCAAGGCACTGAATATTATTATTGCGAAAACTTTTGATGAAAAACAAGAATGGAGTGTAAAGTTTAGACATGATTCTTTCGAAAAGTAAGATGAATTCAGTACAAAACTGGTGGGAAACGGAGTTCACAATTGCAACCGAGAAGCTCATAACTTTCTAAACAAGCAAACAAAACTGTACGAAAGTGATACCGTGTTTTGTAGAAGCAAATTGCGCCACTCCGCAAAACAAATTGTTTCAAATTTAAATCATTTTAAACGTGGTATTATATATTCACTTTTAATATGCTATGCGAGAGTTTATACTATTTTGTAGTTGTTTTTGGTAAGGGAGGAAACATGACGCGTATGAATTATGGTTCTGGAGACTAGGGTTTCTGACCCGGGTCTACCCGGGAATTGATTCCCGGGAATACATGGGGTTTTGGATGCATCGAATCCCGGGAATGCTTACTTTGAGTCCCGGGATTCGTAATAATTTTGGAAGAGTGTAAACAAAACAATGAAAGGCGTTATTCATATTACTATCGTACTATTTTATGTTTATAACATTTTCCTCGCATCCTGCGTTCGATTGTTTATTTATCTGTTCTTAAACACTACAAGAATCATGGAATAGTTAAATATAAATAAATCATAAATCTTCCGTGCTATATTGGAGTGATAAATAAATTGAAAAATAATTTATGATTGTCAAAATATAGGCCGACGATTTTGTACATATATTTGACAACATATGATTGTCAAATATATGTCCAAAATTACGAAGCAGGCTATCAAATGTAAATTTGAACATTTTCGTATTTTTAAAATGCTAATTAAAATGTATATTTCAATAAATTTCATTTTTGTTAATATATTATATAATAGATGATTGTTAATTGGACATACAATAATCACTATAGTATTTTTTTGTTATTACATTTTAAATTTATAATAAGCATTTTATTGGAATAAAATTAATGTTGATAAAAAACAAACATAAAATATTTTATTTTAAAAAATTATCAAGATATAACGAGACCCGCGATCCCGGGAATCATCGAGAGCTGCGAATCGAGTCCCGGGAATGAAGAAAGTTCGGGAATAGAGAAACCCTACTGGAGATGTATGCTTAGAACTCCTGGGACAACAATGCACGTCCAATTTTCGGACCTGAAGAAGCTGATAGTGACTGGAAGGGTGGAAAGTCAGAGAGGAAGAGTCCGATCTCCGTCTGGATGAACTGGCCAGATCAAGGAAGCTTCTGGCCATCCAGTTGGCAAGGCCATCCAAACTGCGGGAGTCCTGGACAATTGTTAACGACACCAGCAGACCACAATTTAGGGGTATTAAAGCAACCGACTGAAGAAGAAGACGAAGATATCTGCGGTGTGAGATGCACAAATATTTTTAAATCATTTTATTTTTTCCCTCATTTGTGTGTTTTTTTACAACCGTGTCCACAGAATTTTATATGTAGGTATTTTTATCATATCTTTTATTTTCAACTTTATCATTTACCATTAATGAAGATCAAATTATGGATAATTGCACAACAATTAACCATGTTTTTAACACCTATAACATGGCTTTTGCAGATTTTGCACTTTTGCCATTCGCCACTCAGAATCTTCTGGTTTGTGTCTTCTGTAGTATTATACCGTGTTTTTACGACCTTTCTGGCCGATGTTTCGGATCCCATTGCAGGGTCCATCATCAGGGCTGATGTATTATCATACAACAGCCCTGATGATGGACCCGGCCAGAAAGGTCGTAAACGACATAATACCCCAGAAGACGCAAACTAGAAGCTTACTATCTGTTAGGGGTAATCTTGTGAGGTTACATATTTCCTCTCACACATACGCGCGTGTATGCACACACACATATAAACTTACTATTACTACCCAACTGACACAAATACTTACTCCTATAAAATAAGGGTTTCTTGTAATTGTCTATTATACTTTATCTATTATATCACTGATTTTTTTATTATCGATGGTTGTAAACTAACTTGTAAATGAGAAATAAAATAAAATACGTATTTATTTTAAATGATTCGCTACCTTTCAATTGGAGAAAAATCTCATGTTTAGAGAAGATCTTCATTTACATTTACAATTGAGAAAGAACACATTATAGATCAAACAATAATAATAGCCGAGGAATGAGTTAATTCAAGAAATAAGTCATAATATAATTTAAAAAAGCATTCATTTTTTACCGCTTAAGTCAAGAATGAACTTCGAGAACTAAACGGAGCTACGCTTGGTACAGTAAAGGGAGTGAAACGAAGAGAAATTGGAGTTCTCTGGAGATCTGTATCTGTTTCAACTTTGGATCTGCAACCGTTGAGTGAAAATGAGGCACAATTGTCATTTGTGGAGGATAGTCGCCTTGACCATCCGCGATCAAATCCAAATTTTGCAAAGTTACTCTCTAGTAAAACCAACTACCCCCTTAGCAACTATTTAAATTATAACTGCAGGTAATGTTCTCCTTCTTTTTGACAGGAGGAAAACTTTGTTGCTTTGGAAATCCAGTGAAACTCGTTGTCGGCTTTTAGATATTTTATTGGTTTATAGGTATTTCACGCGACAATAGTCCAGTTATAACACAATAGGGATATATATATATGTTTACGTCGCGATGGCTGCGTAAGTAGAGAGAGTGGCCAACATGGTCTCTTGATTTATACCTCTCGCTCTCTCTCTCATTCTCACCTGTCTCTCTCGTTCACACGGACAGAACTTTATTCCGATACCTTTCAATTACTAAAGCAATAGTAGGATGTAATAATAAATTCGTTAACTATGATTATAAAAAACAAACCCACAAAAACCAAGTTTTTATTATACTCCCTTTCTCATTGGAACAGTGACAGTGGAACAGTTCGCACCTACTCCACGCGTCGGGCTTGAAAATTAAACAATATATAAATCGATAAAATTTCGAAAAATCAAAAATTATATTATAATTATTAAAAAATTTTAAACGAAAATTTTTTAGTTCATTTTTACCGTCGCTACGAGTCTGCTTGCAAAGTTACAGCTCGATTGGATCACGGGAAAAGGGTTAAAAATCGATCCAAAGCAGACGCCACGAGTTAAAAGAAAGGGAGTAAAAATCAATAGCTATTCAATATTTTCCAAATTGTTGAGTTAAATACAAAATATAATAATTTAAATAACACTGGAGTAAGAGTGGGATATTAAGAGTAATGTTAATAAAAGTGGCGTATGTTTTATTGTACCTGATTATCTAAGCACCGCCCGTGTTATCCTTGAGGTTTTCTTAGCAGAGGAATAAATGATGAAACTATAAACTTCATCTTTGTCTTAATCTGATTTTGAGTCTCTGAAACTTTCGGATGGGAAGTATAGTTTCAGTCCATTTTAAAGCCAAAAGACATTCTAAGAAAGCTGGAAGTGTAGCAATGAACCTTCCAAGATTTATAACTCTACTCGGCGCAGCGTGCAATGTACAAGAAGATTGAAGTCCTTGTGGGGTGTATCTTTGCCGGTGGGGTCTATTCGTATGGTAGAAATAATTTTACGAAACACGTTAGATTTAAAGACTCCTCTTCTTCATGCCATATCCGTTTAACTGACATTGACCACTATCGCTTTGTTTACTGTTGTTCGGAAGAGCTTATAGTCTGTCCGAATGAATGAATGAGAGAGACAGATGGTAGGAGAGAGAGAGAGAGAGAATGAATGCTTTAAATTAAGAGACGCCATCTTGCCGCTCTCTCTTACCACGCAGCTATCATATCAGTAACAGCTTGTGCTGTATTTACATACCGTAATTGTTTAATTTAACGCCATTTGTATAATCAATAAAATATCTTAAAGCAGTGAGTTTGACTGGATTGCCGAGACCTACAAAGTTTTCCTTCTACCGCAAGGGATGAGAACATCACAATTATGAATGTTCTTAGATTTTCACAGCCACTCAGAATCTTCTGGTCTGTATCTTCTGGGGTATTATGCCATGTTATAACGACCTTTCTGGCCGCCGGATCCCATTGCAGGGTCCATAATCAGGGCTGATGTGGACCACATTAGAATGGGATCCGAAACGTCGGCCAGAAAGGTCGTTATAACACGGCATAATACCCCAGAAGACATTGACCAGAACATCACAATTATGTTTGTGATCGCGCTGTCACTGTCATTGTAACCGTTGTTTTCGTTATCATCTAGAGACATCTGTAATATATCTCAATTCGTTATTTTAATATTTCTTATAAAATAATTCATAAAAAATAATAAAATAAGGAATCAAGATATATGATACACGTCTCATAAAGACGAAACTATTATTACGTAGGGAGTAACTACTTTCCTATATAAAAAATAGCTTCGTCTCTACGAGACATCTATAATATATCTTGATTTATGATGTTCCTCTGGGGATTAAAGCCAGTATTACATTCTTGAAAAATTATAAGATTCTCAAATATTCTACAATAGACTAAGGAACTTAATTAGGAAGACCAAAGACTTGAATGTACTCCGTAATCTTCCAACAATGTAGTCTTGCAGTCGTCCTCCCAGTGCTATCCTCCCGCGGGCTGCGCGCCTACCCTCGGGAGCAATCGTGATACCGCACCTGACGAGAACAATGACTTCTCCGAAGCCTGATAGTTGACTGCTTCAGACCTTTAAAAATTTCATTAGAGTACTATGCTATTCTTGCAGGACAGCCAAAGCGCTGTCTTGTTGGTCTTCAACATGACAGAAAATCCTTGACGCCAAGTCGTGTAATCCTAAGGTATCGGTAATTTTTATACTTTTTATACGAAAAAACATGCTTTCAGTAGCTTTAAGGCATCAAAATATTAAATGTCATACTTTCAAGTATAAATATTGAATTCTATGAGTGAAAAAAGAATTAATAATAATGTGTCATGGCTGCGGGAGGAATTAATGAAAACGCTGGAATTAAATTACAGATTTATTAATTACTGATTAATCAATTTTTTAATGTACAAAGTCACTTAAGACTATTTAACTTAGCGCTATTATTTAAATTAGACTATTTCGTAATTTATCACTCGTAAATAGACACTTTATTATCGAATTCGCACTTTATTCAATTTCGCAAGGATTATTTATTTGCTCCGGTTTATTTCACTACTAAAGTAAGAACTTCAATAGAATATTCGTCGTCAAATTATCGCAAGGTTGGCCACCCTGGCCTCCATAGGCCGCGGCTGCCTTCGCTTTGTTTCGCTGAAACAACAACTCTCTTACTCCCGCGCGCGGTCTTATTTATATCTGGCCAATGCTGGTATCGAACCTTCTAGGCGTTCCCAGTGTGTTTAAGAGAACTTTCCCGTGGCTTCCAGGCTTTTCTAGATGTTTCTCGATGCTCCCCAAAAGCCGTAGATTACGCTAGGTCATTCTGGAGTCTTTGATAGTGTTGTGACAACTTCAAACAACTATCAATTTACAGGAGTGCATGATTCTTTTTAACCTCGTTACAATATTATATAATTCGTTCATTATTTCCTATCCAACATGACCGTCCCTCTAATCTCAGAGACATATTGATTATATTGGTTTGTTTATTATTCCTTTTGCTATAAAATATGTACATGAAATATTTCTATCTTAAGAGATTAGATAGAATTTTAAATGGTATTTATTATTTATTATTATCATTGCTTCAATTTAAGATCGCAATGAGTTCAAAGTAATTATTTTTAGTAGAATTAATATCTCATAATTTCTAGCACTTTTTAAGTCTCTGTTTGTTTTTTGTCTTTTAAGTGTGTTTAGTCTCTGCTATGACTTGGTCGGAATGCTCCAATAGTTTCAAATTAAGCACTTTTTTTTCCGCCAACTCGTTTGTTTGCATTGACAACCAAAAAGTCACCTTTTTTTCGTCTCTTCAACAAATGACTCCTTCGGGCGATTAAATTAATATTAATAATAAGTATAAATGGTTTAGCGCATCACCTTCATATGTCACTCAAACACTAAGTGCAGGTGTTTTTATAGAATTGATAAAAAGAATCATTAAGTTTTACGACTTTAATCTGACCAAACACCCAAAATACTTCCATACCTTATTTCCCATATAAAATAGCTTCGTTTGTATGTAATATATCAATAACATTACTTGATTTAACAAACAGAAATCAATCTAAGTTTATTGTAGTTACAAATTCCGTGACAAGATCGTTGATTGTAACAGCAGCACCGCGGTAAAAGTTTCCCTTCAAAGCGTTACATTTTTGTATCGCGTTTATATTAATATTTTTCAGTACACTTGTTTCTTTTGCAAGTGTGGGAGTTGTGTATTGAATATTCCCAACAGTTGGTAAACTCGTGTACATATATTTAGCGAATTTACATATCTCCTACCAGACCAGACAGTGTGCCCCGTCGCCCTCTGCTAACCTCTCCGAAGATCGAGGCGACGCGTCTCGGCTTTATCAAGTCAACAATAAGAGTTTATTAAATCACCGACATTTTCTATGACATTTCTAACGTTACTTTCTCTGTAGAAGCAAGTGATACTGCGAAGTGTGAAAAGAAATGGTTCTGAAAAAAAAGGAATAAAAGTAAATCCTGGCGTGCTTGGGAGTGTGGTGTGGCATGTACCAAAGGCGTGCAATCCACACGCGCATGCAATAAATTTAAAATGTATTTTTAAAAAGAGATTATTAAAGAATTTAATACAAAGAAAACTAAAATGATTTGGGTAGTAGAAAAATTAAATTTTGGTATGTTAAGTGTATTTCTAAATCTTGTAGATTGAAAATCGCTTCAATGTATTTTTAAATTAAAAAATTATGTATCTATTATTTTCGTACTTTTTATTCTTTATACAGTTGGAAACTTGCGTAGTCTTTTTTCTTTAAAATTATTTTAATTATCATTTTTTGGTAATTTCTAATTTTGATGTAGTGATTTTATATGTCCCTCCCCATCCAATAATACCGTACTTTAATTGAGATTACATATTATTTACAATAGAATGATATAACATACAAAAGTACTGGATTTTAAGATTTATTACAGAGTGACGATACTATTTACATGGAAAAGCATATATGCACGTCTTTTTGGGGCGTCCATGGTTTGAATTGTGAATATACACTGGTCTAAAACTATAACTAAAGAAATAAAAATATTTAAATAATTTTTAGGTGTATTCTACAAAAAAAGGTGACATGTCCGCTAGGGTAGGTACATAAAAAAATTAAGATTATTTTTATCGGAGCACATGTTTTTAAAATTAATTTTAGGGTTAGCTACCATTAATCAAACTTTGGATTGTTTATTAACCCTTTTCCCGTGATCCAATCAAGCTAAAACTTCGCAGGCAAACTTGTGGCGACGATAAAAATGATCTAACAATTTTTTTTTAATTTTAAAATCATTATAGTATAATTTTGTATTTTTCGAAATTTTAATGATTTTTTCAGATTGGAATCATTACAAAGAAGTAATGACGCGTGCAGTAGGCACGAAACCCGATTAAATGAGAAAGGGAGTATAATAAAACTTGGTTTTATGTGTTAGTTTTTTTAATTTTTAAATTAATATCTGAAAAAAATTCTGTAATTTTTAGACATATGGAAACATATGACAGGATGCTTCGAGGAAGATATATATTTTAAAAATGTCTACATTTTAAGATCGAATCGTAAAAATAATCATCCCCAACTTAATTACCGTCACGGTTATCGACGAAAAACACCCTCGGCGTCTCTACGCGAGTCTGATGCCTGCAGACACAAAGCGGTGTTCCACAGGTCCCCGCAAAGTGTACCCGCCGCCCGCCCTCCTCACGCCGCCTCCCCCCGCTCGCGGAGTCACGTAAACAGCGAGCTTAATAAACGGAGCTTTGCTTTTGATGCAAACTTTTAATGATACAGCCGCGGATCCGGAACTCGGGCCGCTGCAGGGACGTGATTCTCCGATTGAAAGTGCTCAACTTTGCTCACCAAAGATTCAATATCGTTTTTATCATTTCGACGTCAATATCAAAAAATTTTATCTATATTTTTAATGTCCATGGCGTAAAGTTAATAAATTTCATTTCATTTAATTCTAGAAACTCATTATTTATCTCATTAAATAGAAAAAAATCGAAATTAAATTTTTCGATGCTTATAGCGTTTACTTTGTGGTTGGACATAATTATCAATTTTAATTAAACAGTCTTCTGTGTATGCAGGGTCCATCATCAGGGCTGATGATGGACCCTGCAATGGGATCCGAAACGTCGACCAGAGAGGTCACATATACACGGCAGAATATCCCAGAAAACTATACACAGAAGATTCTGAACGGCCGTGAAAACCTAAGGACATTTTTAATTAAACAACTTTGTATTAACCACTTAACTAGTAACTCTACGTCTACCGGTTTCGATACCACTATATCTTCATCAGTACGGACGCAAATTAACTACCCATTATCTATTCTAGCAAACCAATTCATTTTTGAACGGGGGCGTGGCTATAGCTATAGTGGGGGTTGTTGAGAAGTGGACGTCGTTACTTGACATATTCCGCATTTCGGCGTTACTTGACACATTCCCCATTTCGACGGGGCATAATCTATGACCAACTGTATGCTGCTCTCAAGCCTAACCTGAATATGCACAAATATCGTTGCGTTAGTGCTAAATCCATAACCACAAATAGTTTAACTTTCATTGAGTACCTTTATTTAGCACATGTTGGATAAAAAAAAAAAAAGTGGACACTATCTGTGACTTCACTACTACTGACTTCATTGAATAAATCTACAAGACTGATCATCATTCAACACCCATTTAAAATTCAATCTTAGCTATTTGTTAACAATATTAAAGTCTTTTATACGATGGTCCAGGGCTTACAACCTGTATGAGATGATCACTCTGCGGCATTCATCAATTTCATCGTAAGAACATCCACACATCAAATATATGTTATAATAAAGGTTTTCACGGGTGTTAGAAATGTTAGTATTAATTTATTTGGGGGTAACCCGCGTCAAAATCTGGTCCTCAGAAGGACCATTCATCAACCGACGTTGTACGAGTATGTCCCAAATATTTGAAGGGACTATATAAGAGACATCTATAGTCTTTCTCATGAAACAGTATACAAAGACTTGGTTGGAGAGCTGCTGGTATGATACCTCTATATTTTTAATGTGGCGTATTTAGCAATATCCTTTTTAATGTACTGACTTATATAATATTATATCCAATTATTTTACTATACTATACACAAGAATACATTGATAATTCAAAATAATATAGAATAGAATAGTTGTAAGTCCTGTTCCTTTGTATAAAAGATTTCCATACACGTTTCCAATATAAATAGCTTCGTCTTTGTGAGACTGCAATTCATCTTAATTAAATAATAATCCCACAGTGGACAGCTCTAGTAATTATGTTCCCAGAACAGTAGTAGTAGTATTAGAGTTCACATATGGCGTTAGTGTCACTACAAATATTAATATCAAAGAGGTTGGTGTTTTCAGTTCATAGTTGGCGGTAATGTCACTACAAATAATAATAATATGGAGAGTACCATAATAGTCTGAGAGCGTGCCAATGTCACTAGAAATTAACATATCAAGTGAGAGAGGCGCCCTGCAGGGTGCATGTGTTTCGCCCGGGTATTCGGATTCACTTAACTTTGATCATTGTTCCCAAAGATGGCGCATGTTACTCTCGCCGGGAGATTGCCGTGAAAATTATGCTTCATATGGTAATGTATGTAAATTTGTGCACCAAAATATTATCATTCACAAATATTTTGGTCAATTAATTATGAAGTCTTTACTTCTTGAAATAATTTTTAAAATATATTATGATTTTGTTGAAAAATTAATATATTTTTACTTCCTTTCTTTTAACTCGTGGCGTCTGCTTGCTAGCCGGCTTGCCGGGTGAAAAAATTTTGGATCAATTTTTAACCCTTTTCCCGTGATCCAATCGAGTTGAAACTTGGCAAGTAGACTCGTGGCGACGATCAAAAAGACCTATCAAATTTTCGTTAAAAAAAATTAATAATTATAGTATAATTTCGGATTTTTAGAAATTTTATTGGTTTTTTCAAATTGGAATCATTAGCAAAGTTTGATTGCTAGCGTAGCGGCCCGATAACGTTGCGGAATATTTTCTAAATTTTAATGACTCCGTCGGTTTTTATAATAGGTACTTCACTACGAATGTCGAAAATCTAAATTGACTGACAAATGTTTTTAGAATTTAATCTTCAAAGCATGAAGTGTCTTATCAAAGCTCAAAACATCTGACATTTTAGAAATATATTAAATTACTGTAAGTTTAGTGTTATGTTATATGTTTTAATTCGTCTTTAATTACTGTTATATTTGACAAAGAAAGGGAGTATAATAAAGATTTGGTTTTTATGGGTTACTATTTTAATACCTAATAAATACTTACCTGATATATTCAAATGAATATTTTACCTGAGTGCGTCAAATTGTACTGGTACTGTCATAATTTTGTAATCTGAATATTACTTATATTTCGGCGGATTGGATTGATGTATTGATTTGGTGCTTGTAAGATCCCCGATGCGGTAGTTATGAAATGAAAAGAATTCCCATCCGACCAAAAGACGGACTTATTTATTAAGTAAAAAGTAAGGGCATTCTGCTTATATTTAAATTTGCGGGTCTGAACACAGTTTCACGCTTGCGGCGCCACCTATTGGCTATTTACAAAGGTTCTGCAGTTTTTTTTTAGAAGACAATTGGCTATCGGTGAATGCAGATAGTAATATCCACGTTAAGCTTCTCTCACCAATTAATTTTAAAGTGCGCGCTGTGATTCGATTTTGTGTGTAAAAAGAACTTCACCTGCTGAAATTCATGGTGAGTTGTGCCTTTTGTATATCCTTACATTAATGAATAGAGGAAGGATTATAAACTGGTCAAGACTTTAAAAATGACAGCAAAAATGTGCATGATGAAGAGCGTAGTGACAGGCCTAGTATTCAGATCGACGAAATCGTCCAAAAAGTGAACTGAGAACTACAAGAAGATCGGTGAACGCGCCTCTATCTAGACCTTAATGGCGATTATGTGGAAAAGTGAATTAGGATATGTATAGGACATAGAGTAAACTAAAACTATTATGGTGGAGCCAGACCTGCTTAGACTCTAGTCCCTGGAGCGTCCCAAACGGACCAATCGCGCTCGAAGGACATCGCCCAAAGAGAAGCCCGAAGCGCCAAAAGCATTCTCTCACCGATCGCGCCCGCGGTACCACGCTCAAACTCGCGCCCCTTATATTGTTGTACAACGCATTCTCCTAAATCCTGTAATTTGTTGTGACTTCAATAAACCAATCAATTGTGAGTACATCTTTCTATTCATCCTGCATCACATCCCGCTTTACATACACCTTCACGCATATTCACACGCACGCAAAATCATCGTTTATAAACAAATCAATGTCCAGCAAGTGCCATCATAGCGAAGACGCACACTGCCAACCAATGGTTCTCATTTTTTATATATGTTGCGAGACTGGTGTCAAGCGTGTGAATGTTGTAACTTTGATATATGTTGGCTTATATCTTCGAAACTACCCAATAAATTCTTCATTTTTTACATTAATGCAAACAATAACTACCCTTAAATATTTACATTCTCCAATTTTATGTATTTTTTTGATTATTTTTAAATATTTATTCAAAATTTTCATACAATATATATGGCGGCACACTATCGCCATCTATGAAAATAAATAAAAACATATGATTGACCAAACACATTTCTAAACAAAATGTAGATATATAGGTACCTACCTACTGCGGCAAAATTTATTTATAATAAATAAATGCACATTCATTTACTTAACTTGTATTTACTAATAAAAAAATATATAGGTAATAACTTTTTTTTAATTTTGATGTTAATGTCTGTTTGCTCAATTGATATTTTTAATTATGAGATGTCAAATGTTACACATCTACACATCATATGCGACTATTCGTTTTTCTCTCGTTTTTTTTTAATGACCAAATAGCCTTTACTTTGTGAATGTCTCGTATAATAAAAATAGAATCTCTTCTTAATATGTAGATGATTTCGTACACGCGGTCTTAACATAGAATACCCAAAAACGCAAAAGAAAATTGATAAATTTCGTTATAAAGGGCAAAGGGCAGATACACGTTCGTGTTTATTTACTGTAATATACTTTATAGCGTTAAACACGGACACGACCACAATATGTAATAGGGTGTTCAGGGAATAGTGTACTATATTTTAGTGTGTACACATTTGGAACTTTCTAGCCAAACTGAACATTAAATTTATTCCTTCGAGTTGGGCTCGAGTGGAATGGTATTTTATACGTGATGGTCCTTCGAGCCGGATCTCGAGAGGAATTTAATATACATTGTTATTTTATCAGAATTATACAATTATATATTTTAAACTAGAATATGTTTATTCGACGGGCCCATAATAAAATATTTTCCAGAAAACAGCTTTACAAACATTTTAATATTCTCTTTACCATATAACCTTTACTAATTCTGGAATCGATACGGTCATGAAATCATAAAGTAACAATTCCAGCTTCTTCCGTTTACTAAGCCAGTGTTCTAACATCTTTACTATCCCCTTGCAGACTGTGGTGTCAAATTGTCACTGATGTATACATTTATGTGATTTTTTAGAACACAGTTTTATACACATGACTGATTTATATTTTATTAAATACATTCTTAGCATAACATATTAATATTTAACTTTCCTTTGAACTGCTTCAATTTAACTTCTTGTGAACTTTTTAACAAGATTGTATTAATAAATGGATTAAGTTATATTTATGTCTATTTATATGGATTTCACACCTTATTTGTTTTCAAAATGTAATGGTAAGTATTCCGGCCTAAACACACAAATAAAAATTTAAAATGAGGTTAAGATATATATAACATATTTTTAATATAATGATATGTAGGAGAGAAATACCATTGTAAAAACTGTCATTGTCTTTATTGTAAAAGAATTGTATTCATCTATAAAAAAAAAAAATTTAAAAAAATTAAACTTTTTACGTCTTACTTGTTTTTTCTTGGCCATGCAGAACTAATTTTTCCTTACCAGAAAGATTTTTACTTTCATTACTTTGATAAACTAATTGAATTCATAATTTACTCATATTTAAGAGTGATACTATACATGTATCTGCGACTTCTAACGAGTTGTTAGAGCCTAAATCATATTTATAAACATACCCAGCAGCTGAAATATGATGCCTTACCTTCTATCTACAGGTATAAGATAATGTATAATGTTATAAAATGAGGAAAATCAGCACATTTAAAATGTTCCATTTTTTAAACTTCGAATAGTTTGGAAGTGATAGAATGTGGATACCTCCTTTTTATTTTTTTTAAATTGTTTGAGGTTCAAAAAGTGGATGATTTTAAAACAAGTGAAAGCTTGTGTCAAGATCTGTGAAAGAGTAAAAAAGGGTTTCAATAGGCATGATAACAGATTTTGAAATAGTCTTCTATTTTATTAATTTATTTTTATTTATCTTAATAATTTATTTCCACACATAATGTTGTTCTATAATGTAGGTACACGTCTAATATTACCGAAAATAACATTGTTTCAGTAATAAACTAAGTTTTTACGCAAATAATTGCATTTTCATATATCTATTTTTAATTTCGCGCAAAAACACCCGGAGCTGTCATTTCGTTTATGTGACGGTGACAAAAGACAAAGTCACGGTGATGGGTACAGAGGCGTGACGTCATTCGCTCTGACCGGCGTTTCAGCTAAAATGGCGGATTGCACAATTTTGTGCTTTTATTTTGTTGAAAATCTTATTAATCTCAATGCGTACATTAAAACTGGATCATTCTTTTCATCGTTACACAATATTTTCTTCTCTAAAAATCACTTATTGTTTAATTCTTTAATACTGTCATCATGCTTATTGTTTTCTGAAAGCGTCTTGTATCTGTTGTGCTGTTTTTCTATAACATTGATAAAAACAATGTAATTTTTTATTTGAAACTAAATTACGATCACATAGGTCACCCGGTTTCCGAGTTTTTTTATTTATTTTCTGCTTACAGTTGATTTCTGTTGAGAGATTTTCCGTACCAAAAAGTTTCTATACAAAGTTGTTTAATAAAGTATAATATTTTAAGATATATTTTCATTTCCTCGTTTTCTCATACACCTCGCCCCCGCACCGTTTACGTAGTAAAATAATTATTATTGTATTCGCATTTCTTATTACGCAATAAAAAATCCAACTAACTTACATGACATGAATAATAATTTACGGCACGTTATTACTTTTTACGATCGACAACATGTTAATGCGAAAAACGATACAGAAATTTTACGACTTCCGCCATCTTGGGGCGACATGTCATATTACCTCATTGAAACGTCAAACGACACTAGCGAGACCTGGCGTGTAATAAAGGTACTAAAGCCGTAACCCGAGTGCGCGAAATAATAAGGTTTGCTTCATAAACAAGAATTATATCAGCAAAGTTGCTGCCTGCGCGCTAAAATAAGTTGGAATGTTCCGCTGAAATGTGGAGATTGGGGCTGTAAACTCGCAATACCAACCTTAAACTGAAAATAGGATGATTAGGTGCGGCACCGCTCATACATAAAACATAAAAATCACAATTTTATCAATCTCAGGTCGGGTTTTCAAATCAAATTCCAAATTACAAAATCAAATCCTACAAATAATGTAGATAAATTCAATATTACTCGACTGAGATGTTAAAAACATTAAACGAAACGATAAGGAGACATGGCGACATTTATTCGAAGATTTATTGTCAAAAATTTGCAATAGAGAAAGCTAATTATATTCTGTCAAAAAGAGTCCAAGTGCAAAAGTGAGTTCATCAAAGACGAAATGGTGATACGTAAACGACGTGTCAAAAGGATCAACTTCCGCTCACGTTCAATCCTTCTTCGATCGTTTAATCATTGACATGCTTTTCAATTTGAAACTAAAAATTCATTTCTGTAAATCTTGCACATCCGTAATAAGCAACAGTTAATATACTAATCTTTATTACTTATTCTTGAAAACTTGTTGCCTTTCTTACTAGTTTGCCATACATTAAAGTAATTCTACATATATCTGTGGAATTCAAACCGCAACGCAGAAAAACCACCAATCTAGGCCACACACATACACACAACAATGGCAAGGAATACCACATAAGCAAATAGAGGCACGAGCAACACCCGCGCGACCGACAGGTCATTGCACCATCAGCATTTCGGACAATTTCTTCACACTCACACAGTCGCACTCCAAGACTACTTTGTTCGTAAATTATATAAAAGAGTCACACGCAGGCAGGCATATCAGTCCTTCGTAGACCTCCGGCGGGTGGCCGGAGGCTATGGCCCTTAGAGTATCTATCATTGTCTGTATAATCATACTCATGTATATTTTGTACTTGTTTTATCGAGATAATAAATCATCAAATATTTTACGCCTTTGGAGCTTTTCCGTCGCATCACGGTGGTGTCCTGAAAAAGCAACTGCTCCAAACCATCTCTAAACCACCCAAAATACTAAGCTTTATCTATTATTTATTCTTGAAAACCTGTTGCCTTTCTTACTTGTTTTTTTTGCATTAAACTACTCCTACATTATATCGTTGAACACCAGAAGCCTCCGTGAGTAGAGTCGGACTTGTTCTTCATACTCACATGTTGGTGAAGAGCACCATCCACTCATCCAATGATAAATCCTTTCTCCACACCTATTCCACATCATCACCATCACTATAAGTGGGTTGTAAAACCCTCGGTGGATAAGCCATCACCAAGAATTTTTCCTCTTTCGCGCTGTTTTTCTATGTTTTGGATCGCGTGTCCCTCCCTGTGTCCTGTTGGTATAATGTTTAGCAGTGAATGATACCCACCGCTTACCCATGTGATGAATCACCTGTTTCTATAGATTTTTTTTTTTATTATATTATTTTTATTTTGAACTCTAAGATGATTTAAATGCTACGCGGGGAAAAATTGAGCTAAACTGGCCGTAGTATTGGAGCTACAAAAATTTGGGAATGATGAAACGCTAGTATTGGGAGGGAGTTAGTAGCGATTGATCGGATATAGGTTACGAGCAGTTAATATTCAATTCTTATAAAACATATTAATCTTGTGGTAAAGCCGCGTTTGGTACAAATGGTTGACGATCGGCGCGGTCCGAGCGGTCCACATGTGCTTCCCAAAAAAAATACTGAACACGGCTTTCGTAGATTTGGGTCGCGATTATTGCGTTTAGGGCCGTTAAAAAACCGATTAACGTCTACTCTAAGGTGACGATGATATTGACAGTTCCACGAGGTTTCTGAATTATTGACTTTTTTGCTCGGGTTTTGAAATCGTTTGAGAGCCGTATATCTTCATCTCGAGTGGATCCCCGTGCAACAGAGAGGCAGAATATTGAGCAAAACTAAGGAAGGCAGGTCTAATCGGGGGATCGCGAGAGGAAAACGCCCATAAATAATTTGTAATAACACGGATTAAAACGTATACGATATACCAGAGGGGTGACCTTAACTGAGCGGATAATGATTTATTTTCGTTTCGCGGGAATCGGATAACGTAGGCAGATAGAAAAGTTAACTATAATTCTATTATATTTATCTGTAGACTAACGCTCTTCAGGCTTTTACAACAGATAGGTAATTGTGCAATGACGGTATATACGGTTAGGAAAGAGATAACGATAACGTGTAAGCATATTAATGGCACGACAAGAAAATAATATACTCGAATATAGATACAATATATTAACTATGTAATCACTACAAACCTGCCCTACGTTAGCGTAGTTTCAACAGGACGGGTAACGTGTATACGATTGGCTATTCTAGCTCAGATTTCGCCGGGTTTGCTAGTAATAACCACAAAACATAATTGGAACAAGTGTATTCAATTCAATTCAATTCAATTCAATTTATTTCATGATAATATGTACATGACAAACAAAATGTTTAAGGCATACATATTAGAAGTATATATCAAAAATGAAAATATTTAATAAATTAAAAATAACATAAATCTGGTCAAAGGTGTAGGAGAGTCCCGCTTCGGAAAACCCCCTCAGACACATGGAATATATCAATACCCAGAGCGATTTTGTTCAGCATGGCTGTGGCTCTTCCAACAGGCATAACCATCGGCAGGTTGGTCCTGTATATTGGAATGTGAAACGATCTATGCTGACGATGTCTAGTGTAATTGTCAGGAGCATACAAACCAATGCTCTGCATAGTTTGGGGATCATCAATCATACCGCGCAACAATCTAGATAAGAATATTGTAAATAAAATAATATGAATTTGCGGCCCATATACACATGAAATAAAAGGATAAAGCGTATGGGGATCTTATAGATGGATGGATAAATGAAACAAATATATATAGGAGTAAATGCAAGTAAAAAGCAAGCATATAAGTACCAAAAACATAGGAGAACATAGTGTGATAGAAATTCGAAGACGGGAGGAACAATAATGTGAAGTGGAACGGATATAGCAAGAGCATGTAACAATGATAAACGTACAAATACAGACAACTACTTGAGACCGATTCGACAGATACTAGCAATCTTTCAACACACCTCTAAGAACATGGTGAGCGGTATATAGTTATCAGCGGAGGCGTCCAGTGCCTTGGCAATGAATGAGCACTGAATTAATCCGACGCCTTGCCTGCGGCACTGGAGGTTTATTTACTTATTTGTTTTATTTGTTTTCATTTATTGGGTTTCTTACAGCCATATAATTAATCAATCTTTGAAGAAAAGACAATAATTGATGCACAGAGTTTTGGGCCAATTACGCGAAAACACATACATACAATCGATAAAAGAATAATAAAAACATGTCCAATAGTGGGTTGTGTGAGTGTGTATCTGTGTGTTTATTTATTTGTTTATTTATTTTGTTTTGGGAAAAAATTAAAAGCAAAACGATCTTAAAAATCTTCCACTGAATTTAAAAATTTAATTTAACTTACATTAATAGTTTATTGTGTTATAGCGAATAGTACTCTTCCAGTATTATATTGTTCGAGAATATTCACTGTCTATGTAACATAGTTATCTTGTGGATCAATCTTACTGCCAATAAAAATAATAATAAATGGTTACAAATTATGTTTAAATTCCGCAACGGAGGGAGCTAATACGTCCCTGTGCACGCAGAGTCGCGGCCAAAAGACAGGATTCATTGGATGGTTCACGAGAAAAGATCGCCCAAAATTAATTTAAAATTAGGTATAGTACCTTTGGATGATTGTTATATCTAGGTATGCAGTGTGCACGTGGTGAATATATGGAAATTGATCCCATGATATAGCGGCCAAGAAACGTTAAATTTCCGATAAAGACGAGCGGAAATACGGGAGAACGGGACATATAATGGTAGATAATGAAGAAACATCAACTATGATTAGGGGAGTACCCGATAGATTGTGGTTACGGTTGATCAAACGACAATATGGACTGAACTTAGAAATTAAATATTAAAAATTAATTATCGCGCTTGTGAAGCGAGTTCAAACCGTCTGAAGCCACCAAGTCCGTCCCAAACGGGCACAGGGATGGAGATAGAGACGGCAACAGGAGGTGGGATCAACTGACATATCCGAGTGGAGATATGGTTTTTTTTTGCCAAATTGAATCTTAGGAACAAAGAATTTGGTTTCAAGGAAAGTAGGATATTGAAAATCCTGGAAACACACGACTTAGGACCTTTGGCTGCTAGGGGGGGTTTAAAATGTCAAGACACAGCAGAAATCGGGCAGTTGGTGTGAAGCGTCTACGGGACGTGAAATCCGCGTCGGTTGTTTTTTGAGTGAAAGTTGCCGTCGACTTGGAGTGTCCAGTGGATATAGTGAAAATTATAGTTTGATTTCAAGTGAAAGTTGTGTACGGGTAAATATACTCTTCGACATTGTTGGTTGCTCACGTTAAAAGAAAAGGGGGGTACGGGTTTGATTTTATTTTATAAAGGGTAATTAATTTGGCATATTAGAACTTCGGAAATTACTGCGCTTTATTAAGTTGATTAGTCCGGCATATATAGAACTGATATTTGCAGATCTCCGGAAACTAGCTGTGCGTTATAAAGATACCTATTTTATGCTTAACACGCGGGAAATTGTTAATAAATCTTGTAAAAATACCTATCTTATGCTAAATACGCGAGGTCCTGTTAAAAGAGTTTTAACTCAGAGTACGGGATTGATTTTATTTTATAAAGGTAATTAATCTGGCATATCGGAACTTCGGAAATCACTATGTTCTATAAAGTTAATTATTTTGTCGTCTTACTAGGTTCACAGAATAATATTCGCAGAATTTCAGGAAACGGTAGAGTTCAAATTTAGTTAAATTCTCGTTTTACTAAGTATAGTATTGGCGGATCTCTGGAAACTAGCTGTGCGTTATAAAGATACCTATTTTATGCTAAACACGCGGGAAATTGTTAAAAGATAAAAGGGTTGTTACTAACAGATTCGATTTTAAATAAGTCTTATAAAATTACCTATTTTTTGCTAAAATTTAATTAATTTAAATTGGTCACATTTTAATTTTTACATTTGTAAGGCGTATAATATTTCGTTATATGAAATGTTTCGATTAGACCGGATTTATTTTAGTTATTGAAAGAATATTTAGTTATTTTAATAATCTTTTGTTTATGTTTAATATTAAGAGTCCGTTAAAATTATAGCGAATAAATTCAGGGATTAAAAAATACGTCATGATTTAGCCTATAATAATCTAGATTTTCATTTCGTTTAAAATTATGGAGATCGGGGTTTATCTACAATTTCACAGATGTATAAATTCCATTATTCTAGAAAATTATATAAAATAATC